>JAJPUD010014496.1:14658-40503 GCA_023553655.1 Myrmecobius fasciatus | reverse complement strand
GAGAGAGAGAGAGAGAGAGAGAGAGAGAGAGAGAGAGAGAGAGAGAGGGAGAGAGAGGGAGAGAGAGAGAGACTTGGGCTTGACAAAGGTGAAAAATGTGTTCTGCTTGATTATGCATATTTGTTTCAAAATTTTTATTTTTTTTTCATTTCTTTTTTTAATGAAGGAAAGAAGTAAGGGAAAGAAAAAAAATTGTTATATAAAAATGAAATTTTCCAAAAAGGATTTTAAAATTCATATTTAAATAAGACCCTTCAAGGGTCACACTCACAAATGTGCATCTCTCACCCAATGACTACCATATTATTAACCTGTTAAGTAGTCTTTTGGGAACAGAAAACTTTTTTGTATATATTTCAACTCAAATAGAAACAGAGGCCACTAAATTGCACATACTAACTTAGAAAACTGTATCTTAATATTATCTATATTTTGTTAAGTATTTCCAAAATGCATTATAATCCAGTTTGGGCTGCCCTCAGGAGTACTGTGGGCCACATGCAGCCTGCAGCCTACACATATGACCCTGTTACACTAACAAACGCATATGCTACAGGCCTAACTAACTGGACCAATGGGCTTCATAATCCCATTCTTTTCTATTCTTTTGATTTTTATGAACTTCGATTTTTGCTTTTTTGAAACTAAAACAAGACTAGGACTTAGTTAGATTTGAAATTAAAATAATTAACATGTTATCAAAGGAAACAATGTGAAAAAAATGACTTTTTCCTTATGTTCTTGCCTGGAAGGAAAGAAGGATTTGTTAAGCTCTTACCAGGTACTGTGCTAAGTGCTTTACAGATATTATCTTATTTGAACCTTACAACCCTAGAAGATATGTAGTACTATTATCTCCATTTTACAGTTGAGGAAATTGAGGAAGAAAGAAATAAAGTGACGTTTGCAGGGTCAGAAAGTTAGTCTTTAAGATATGATTGAATTCAAGTATTCCTGACTCCAGGCCCAGTGTTCTCTCTACAATGCCACTTAGTTCAAGTCAACACAAAGTAAATCTGCAAGGACAGCTGAAAATGACTATAGGCAGGGAAGTCCCTAGAATTTTGCCAAATTTTAATAAATATAAATATCAACTTGGCACTTTCCAAAGTTATAATTATATGTTGTTTCAACTTCATAGGAGACTACATTTTTCACAAGTGAGAATTTACTCTTCTCACATCATATGGTTGAAAATCAATCCATTTCTAATCTTTCAAATATTAACAAAAAGATTTAATTTAATAAGTACCACTTCTACTTTTTCTTTTGTTGGGAAGATATATATATATATTTTTTTTTCAGATGTACTTCTGCTGAAATGTCTTCTGTTCAATCTACTGTTGCCAACTCCCTTTTCCCATTAAATTAAAAATGACTTCCCTCTATGGCATTTGCAAAGGTGCACACTGATGGTTTCTATACTCCATATATCATTCCTGTGAAGTAAAAGAAGGGGAAATGGGAAGAAGGGACAAAGTCTTTATTGAAAAAGTTACCCATAAATTTTCAAATCTGTGGCTATGAATGGAAAGTCAAACTATCTGGTTACCTCATGTCCTGCCATCTGTACTCAATAAAATAAAAATTTTCCCCAACCTTTTTCAAAAAAACATATTAATGTATGAAGAAAAAAAGTGTTCTAAGGAAGAGGGGAGTTGTTATTTCAAGCCTAAAGCCAAGAAGTGGCTACACGTCTTTCCCCACATTCCATAAGGTATAAGAAAACAGGAGAGAAGCCATCTTTCAGATTCAGAATAGGCCCACTTAATTACAGGGTTCTATACTTTTAAAGGAACTCCAAGAAAATTGTTCTCTATGAACTAATGAGAAAATGTAATAACAAAGATAACCTCTAAGAGAAAAGGTCCTTGAATGGAAATTGCTTACAGTGTTGGAATATTCTGAGGTAGAAGCAGACTTTTATTTGGCTTATTTCATAGAATCCCAGCATTTCTCATATGGATCATACTTAAGAGGTCATCTAGTCAGATCCAAACTTGAACAAGATGTACAACCTTGACAGGCAGTGCTCCAAACCTCCAGCAAGGGAGGGAATGATTTATTCTTTTCCAAGGCAATTCATTCCATACTGAAAGACCTCTGTTGTCCATACTGAGCCTAAGTTTGGTTCTCTACCATTCTGCACTTCTTATAATTCCTCCTTTTGGGGCCAAGATGAACAAATCAAGTCACTGTTTCACAAGACAATCCTTAAAAAGCTTAATAGAACTATTATATTCTAACCTCCCCCAGAGATTTTTTTCCCCAGGCTAACTATCTTCACTTCCTTTAATCAGTTCTCCTACTGTATTATTGTGATATCTTTTCTTAGTCTAGTAATTTGGACCAACTATTACAGGTTTATGTCCTTTCAACACTGTGGTGTGAAGAAGTAAATATAATATGCTAATAGGCTCTTGTTGAATAGGAAAGAGCAGACAAAATTATGTTTAGTCAATAGGGTGGAGCATCTTCTTGGAACAAGGCCTATGTTTTTAGCACCAATATTCTTCTTGGGAAGCTTAATGGGAGTGATTCAAGGAATATTAAAAACGTCAAAGCTTTCAAGTTAAAAACTACACAACTGGACAATAGAGAAATGCATGGTGGGCATAAACAGGTTGCAATATTTTACAAATCATGGGTAGTAGTGTCAATTGTAATCACAGAAGAACTGGACAAAAAAGTTAGATCAGCTGAGCACATAATAGGAGAAAGGAAAAACAACTGGACAGTCCATATGTTCCTTTACTATTCATGCAATGACAAGAAAATAAAAGGAAAAGCCTGAGAAATCTGAGAGAACTTCCTGTGGCAGGGGTATTGTAATGCATGGGCAAAATTCATGCTTGGACAGTATCAGAATAGGTGGTGTATATAGTTGAAAGGGGTAGCCACAACAAGGAAAGCACAACTCCATTGGAACAGTGACATTCATACTTGAACAGTGTTGGGATGTAAACAACTGGACCAAAGTGAATCTGGTAGATGGTAGACTCTCCTATTTCAACTGAAGACAAAAAACCTCTGAGGGATTTGGGGTCAATAACATATATTTTAGAATCAGAGCTGCAAACAGAATTAGAGTATAGGTGGGATCCATTTCTTGTAACCCAGCTCAGACTTGTTAGAACCTCAAAGCTAGAAGGGACTTTAGAGGTCATTTAACATGGATTTATAATCCTTTTTAGTGACATGGACCCTTCTGACAATCTGATCAGGCCAATGGATCACTTCTCAGAATCATACCTATGGCTCACATTGATAATAAGTAGAAATGTTAAATTTTAGTTAGAGGTGAGGGAAAACGAAGATAGAATTTTTCCCATGATATAGCCAAAGTAATTCATTCTGTAAATGAAGAATGTGAGGCAACTTGTTAAGTGTACTTTCTGAAGCCTCACATAATATTGGCTTTTTGTTCACATGGACCCAAAGCTAATTAAAAAGATTCATTTTACAAGATGTTTTTCTGAGAAAGATCAATCAATTCAAGAATAGTAGCATTAAAATCAAAGCAGACTGCAATAATAAGGTTTAAGTAGGTGAAGCCACCTAGCAGACCTTTGTGATGTAAGTTTCAAAAAATTAATCTGACTTTTTATTTAATTTAAAGTTTAATTTGTTATGAGTCATATTAAGAAAGCTCATAGCTTCTGAAAGGAGAAAATCAGATGTAAAAATAATTAAGAATGGATATTATTATGAGAATTCCTTTTGGTGACTCTTTAGATGATGCTAATAAAGATGAAATACTGGAATTGAAGGTTTGGGATAACTTCAAAAGGTCATCTGGTCCATCTCTCTGCCCTCAGGAAGGGCTACTATTAATCTCACACATATAAAACCTAATTTTGTTACAGAAGAGACTGCAAGCTATTTATCCCAGTGCACAGTCCTCACTACTAGAACTGCAGGTCAATCTTTGATGAACAATTTTAACTCATGCACATCAGAGCAAAACTCCGGGATCAGGGAGTTGTGCATGCAGTGGTAGAGTGGGTCCTGCCCTGCCACCAATGAACCAAAACCAAAGATCATTTCTCACTGCATTAAATAAATAATCATTCAAGATAAGAAGGGGAGCAATAAATTGGGAAAACATTTTTACATTTAAGGGTGCTGATCAAGGCCTCATTTCTAAAATATAGAGAATTGACTCAAATTTATAAGAATTCAAGCTAATTCTCCAATTGATAAATGGTCAAAGGATATGAATAGATACTTTTCAGATAAAGAAATTAAAACCATTTCTTGTCATATGAAAAGGTCTTCTAAATCACTATTGATCAGAGAAATGCAAATTAAGACAGCTCTGAGGTACCACTACACACCTCTCAGATTGGTTAAGAAGATAGGAAAAAAATAATAATGAATGTTGGAGGGGATGTGGGAAAACTGGACACTAACACATTTTTGGTGGAATTGTAAATGGATCCAGCCATTCTGGAGAACAATTTGGAACTATGCTCAAAGAATTATCAAACTGTCCATACCCTTTGACCCAGCAATGTTTCTACTGTGCCTGTATCCCAAAGAAATTTTAATGGAGAGAAAGGGACTCATATGTGCAAAAAATATTTGTGGAAGTCCTTTTTGTAGTGGCAAGAAACTGGAAACTGAGTGGATGCCCATCAGTTGGAGAATGGTATATGAATGGTATATGAATGTTATGGAATATTATTATTCTATAAGAAATGAAGCGCAGGATGATTTCAGAAACGCCTGGAGAGACGTATATAAACTGATGCTAAGTGAAATGAGCAGAACCAGGAGATCATTATGAACTGCAATAACAAGATTATCTGTTGATCAATTCCGATGGATGTGGCTCTTTTCAACCACAAGATGTTTCAAGCCAGTTCCAATGATCTTGTGATGAAGTCAGCCAAATACTCCCCAAAAGAAGACTGTGGGAACTGAGTTTGGATCACAACATAACATTTTCACTCTTTTTGTTGTTTGCTTGCATATTGTTTTCTTTTTTATTATTGTTCCTTTTTGATCTGACTTTTCTTGTGCAGCAGGATTGCTGTATAAATACATATATATATATATATATATATACATAAATACATACGTAAGATTTAACCTATATTTTAACATGTTTAACATATATTGGATTACTTGTCATCTAGGGAAAAGGGGTGGGAGGAAGAAGGGGAAATTTTGGAACACAAGGTTTTATAAAGGGCAATGTTGAAAAAATTATCCATGCATATGTTTTGAAAATAAAAAGCTTTAATAAAAAATAAAAAGTCATTAAATGTCAACTACCTCTGTGCAAAGTATTAAGGGAGATTTAAGATAAGGATTTCATCTTCTTCATCCTTGCTCTTAAAAGGCTTCTGGTCTCACAAATAACATGCACAGAAGTAAGTAGAACTCAGAATAAAATGAGGGCACAAATGTAGACATGAAGAAAGTATTGTTGGTACCTAGGAGGAAGAAGTTGCTTCTGGCTGGGAAGTTATTAGAGGAGAACTCATGGAATAGACAGTGGCTGAGCTGAGTGTTGAAGCATGAACTGGATTTCAACAGAAAGAACTGGTTGGGGGTGAACTTTTGATTCACTAATCTTCCTTTAAGAGCTAGAACTGTATCTTATTAATCTTTTTGTCACTCACAGAGACCTCTAGTGTCTTATACATAATAGGCACTGAAACATTTCATGTACTGAATGAATAAATTAATGATCTTTTTTTCTATACAAAAGAAATTTTTAGGGGACAGCATTTTCTGGGCAATTGCGTCACATATTTACTCCTCTAAGACTATGTAGACACAGGAAGAGGATGGGGAAGGGAGCTAAATTATGTTGGTGAGTTGTAGGACTGTTTATGTGCCAAATCCTTCTTCTAAGGGCAGAGCCCATTGGGAACTGAATTACTGAAGCCATAGAGAGGTCCGACAACTAGTAAGTGTCACCATAGATTCAACTCCAGGGCTTCCTGACTCCAGGTTTTGCATTTATTCCACTTTGTCACACTGCCTTTCCTCCTGCGTTAGCTCTCAAAGATGGTACTGAGAGCCCAGGAACCATGGCTAGTCCCATCTAACCTTGAGAAGCACGGGGAATGCCATTTTTTCAAAGAGATTATCAAGTAAATTATTCAATCCTGCAATGTTGTTTTTTTAATGGAAACTCACAGGTTATTGAGTATTTGTTATTATATAAATGATAATTAGATTTAGTTATTTTAACTGTGAATGTGAATGGGATGAACTCTCCCATAACACAGAAATGGATAGCAGACTGGATTAAAAGCCAGAATCCTACAATATGTTGTTTACAAGAAACACAACTAAAACATAGAGAAACATACAGAGTGAAGGTAAAGGGCTGGAGCAGAATCTTTTATGCTTCAGGTGAACAAAAAAAAGCAGGGGTAGCAATCCTGAGCTCAGATCAAGTAAAAGCAAAAAGAGATCTAATTAAAAGAGATAAGGAAGGCAACTATATTTTACTAAAGGGTACCATAGACAATGAAACGGTATCAATACTAAACATACATGCATCAAGTGGTATAGTATCCAAATTCCTAGAGGAGAAACTAACAGAGATGCAAGTAGAAATAGACAGAAAAACTGTACTAGTGGGGGATATCAACCTTGCTCTCTCAGAATTAGATAAATCAAACCACAAAATAAATAAGAAAGAAGTTAGGGAGGTAAACAAAATGTTAGAAAAGTTAGGTATGATAGATCTTTGGAGGAAATTGAATAGCAATAGAAGGGAGTTTACATTCTTCTCAGGGGTTCATGGAAATTATATAAAAATTGATCATATGTTAGGGCATAAAATCCTCAAAATCAAAACAGAAAGGCAGAAAGAGTAAATGTGTTCTTTTCAGATCATGATGGAATAAAACTCACATGCAGTATAAGGCCAGGAGAAAATAGACCAAAAGATAATTGGAAATTAAATAATCTAATCCTGAAGAATGAATGGGTGAAGGAGCAAATCATAGACATAATCAATAATTTCATCCAGGAGAATGACAATAATGAGACAACATACCAAAATTAGTGGGATATGGCCAAAGCAGTTATAAGGGGTAATTTTATATATCTAGATGCTTACTTGCATAAAACAGAGAAAGAGAAGATCAATGAATTGGGCTTACAATTAAAAAAGCTAGAAAAATATTAAATTAAAAACCCTCAATTAAATACCAAATTGGAAATTCTGAAAATAAAAGGGGAGATTAATAAAATTGAAAATAAGAAAACTATTGAATTAATAAATAAAACTAAGGGTTGGTTTTATGAAAAAACCAACAAAATAGATAAGCCTTTAGTTAATTTGATTAGAAAAAGGAAGGAGGAAAATCAAATTGTTAGTCTCAAAAATGAAAAGGGAGAACTTTCCTCCAATGAAGAAGAAATTAGAGTAATAATTAGGAGTTACTTTGCCCAACTTTATGCCAATAAATTTGATAATGTAAATGAAATGGAGGAATATCTACAAAAATACAGATTGCCCAGGTTAACAGAAGAGGAAATAAATTATTTAAATGCCCCCATTTTAGAAAAAGAAATAGAACAAGCTATTAACCAACTCCCTAAGAAAAAATCTCCAGGGCCAGATGGATTTACATGGGAATTCTACCAAACATTCAAAGAAAAATTAATCCCAAAACTATATAAACTATTTGAAAAAACAGAGAAAGAAGGTGCCCCACCAAATTCCCTCTATGACACAGATATGGTGCTAATAGCTAAACCAGGTAGGGTGAAAACAGAGAAAGAAAACTATTGACCAATTTCCCTAATGAATATTGATGCAAAAATTTTAAGTAGAATATTAGCAATGAGATTACAGAAAGTCACCCCCAGGATAATACACTATGACCAAGTAGGATTTGTACCAGGAATGCAGGGCTGGTTCAATATTAGGAAAACTATCAGCATAATCAATTATATTAATAACCAAATTAACAAAAACCTTATGATTATCTCAATAGATGCAGAAAAAGGTTTTGATAAAATCCAACAGTTCCAATTGTTCAGTGAAGAAAACCATACACACCCAGAGAGAGGGATTTGAAATGTGGACCACAACATAACATTTTCATGTTCTCTATTGATGTTTGCTTGCATTGTGTTTCTTTTCTCTGATTTTTTTTTCTTGTAGATACGATTTTTGTTGTACAACAATGATAAGTGTGGAAATATGTATACATATACATATATTCAATTTGTCAAGTATTTTAACATAATTAACATGTAATGGATTTTCTGCCATCTAGGGGAGGGGTGGAGACTAGGGGGGAAAAATTTGTAACAGAAAGCTTTGTAAGGGTCAATGTGGAAGAATTACCCATACATATGTTTTGCAAATAAAAAAAGATTTAATTCAAAAAATAAATAAATGATAATTATAATAAAACATTAATAATTTATAAAACAGCTAGATGTCTCAGTGGACTGACTGTGAAGCCTGAAGTCAAGAAGACATGAATTCAAATATGGCTTCAGATACTTATTAATTGTGTGACCCTAGGCAAATCACTTAACCCTTTTTGCCTTAATTTATTGGAGAAGGAAATTGCAAACCACTCCAGTATATTTATCAAGAAAACTCCATGGAAAGTGTGATCCATGATGTCATGAAGAGTCAGACACAAATGAACAATTAAATAGCAACAAATATTAATAAGAATGTAGTATGTTTTGGCCTATATAAAATTAATGAATATTAATGTAATAACTGTGATTGAGAAAATGATTATGTAAATTGAAAGCAATTCAACTATCTGGTAGCCCAAAAAAGTTAAAATTTGGATACCGTCCTCCTACGATGTGATTCCAGATGGGGCACGTCAAAGTCAGACCACTGTTGACAATACTCTGGGGAAGCAGAATATTTGGTTGCTATAGGATTTTTTTTTACTGCTTATGACTTTCAATCTGTACTTCTTATTTCCCTCAGGAAATAATAGGGAAGAATCTTAGGTAAGATCAGTTTCTTAAGCATAAGCTGTTCTTCTGGGCACAGACTTCTTACAGATGAGTCATGTTACTTTGTGATTACTGCAGTCCATGGTTCTTAGTAGCCATTTACTATATTGTACTATTGGAACTGTAAAAGGTACTTCAGAGTTGTTATTTGCCCACCTGGCTGCCAGATTTGGGGTTTCTGTCCCTAGTCCCTAGACTCTGCTATATCATAGAAATTAGTCTATTGAAGCCTCTGGAATGCCAAGCGATGCTTAGGCAACAACTACATCTTTGCAGGTGTGGGCTCTGCAGGAAAAAAATGAAAGGCTTAATACTGAATAAGAAGACCCTTGATCATCAGCATCTAATCCATTGGCCGCATTCATGAAAAATAAAGCCTGACCATTTTTATTTCTACCTTGACGTTTTTCTGCATATGTTACATTTATTACATTGCCACAATGTCTTGTACATTTGAAGATGTCAAGAGGGAGGATGAAATGCAGTGAAATAAAAATCCTGGCATCTGCTAATAAGAAAGAGTATATAGAAGCCTCTGATCTCAGAACCCAACCTGTGATGAAGAATGCCTATTAAAACACTGTTGAACCGACTCCTGCTTACATTCACATGCCACTCACTTCATATACCTAACTAGTTAAAAAAAGGTCTAACAGACAGGGTTTATGTTTGCCTATGCACAGGTGGGTAACATATAAGGTCTGTGAAATTTGCATAATCAATCCTAGGAGATGATGAACTGAAAATTAGGTACAACAGCCTCCCATTGCTTGAATTCTATCAGTCAATAATTTTCTATTGCCCAGGAACGATGTTATAAACATCCAAATGGCCCTTGGCAGAAAAAAAATGGTTTCCCA
Organism: Myrmecobius fasciatus; assembly: GCA_023553655.1. Lineage (NCBI taxonomy): Eukaryota > Metazoa > Chordata > Mammalia > Dasyuromorphia > Myrmecobiidae > Myrmecobius > Myrmecobius fasciatus. The sequence goes on along the minus strand of JAJPUD010014496.1, from coordinate 30,676 downwards.
CCCCTGGCCTATAGGATGTCTGTAACTGGGGAATCCCTGCTCTCATTGCAGCCCCACCACTAAATCAACCTGCTATTCTCTCTTTTTTTTATTTGCAAAACATATGTATGGGTAATACTTCAACATTAACCCTTACAAAGCTTTCTGTTACAAAATTTTCCCCCCTACTCCCCACCTCTCCCCTAGATGGCAGGATATTCACTACATGTTAATTATGTTAAAATACTTCACAAATCAAATATATGTATACATATTTCCACACTTATCATTGTTGTGCAAGAAAACTCGTATCTACAAGAAAGAAAAACCAGATAAAGGAAACAATGCAAGCAAACATCAATCAAGAGCATGAAAATGTTATGTTGCGGTCCACATTTCACAGCCCTCTCTCTGGGTGTATATGGCTTTCTTCACTGAACAATTGGAACTGGTTTGAAACATTTCATTGTTGAAGAGAGCCATGTCCATCAGAATTGATCATCATATAGTATTGTTGTTGCCGTGTATAATGATCTCCTGGTTCTGCTCATTTCACTCAGCATCAGTTCATGCAAAATTAGATTTTTTTTCAATTCACCATTTTTATTTTCCAGTGAATTGATGATTTTTTCCAATTCACCATTTTTATTTTCTAGTGAATTGGTGATTTTTTCCATTTCACCAGTCTTGTTTTCCAGTTTTTTCACATCTCTGTTGCAGGGCGTTATTTTCTTCTTGCACTGATCTCAATTCATTTCCCCATTTTTCTTCTAGCTCTCTTTTGATATTCATTATGCAATCTTCCAGGTAAACCTTCTGAAAAGGGGACTGCCTTTGTGGATTCCTCTGGGATTCCATTCCCTTTAGGAACCTCAGAATCTGGGGTCTGCCCTTCTTTCTCTCCGGAAAAGCTGTGTATGGTGAGAGCTCTCTTCTGCTTCTTGCTCATGCTTTTGAGCTGAGGTCTGAATCAAGCACAGGACTGGTAGTAGTTTCAATTTGCCCTGGGGCAGTTTGCGGAGTTGACTTCCCGTGCGAGGCTGGTCGGGCTAGATCCGCACTAGGACCACACATTCAGCTGCTGTCAACCCACCCTTTACCAAAGGCAGATCTGCCAAAGCACTTGACCACAAACAGAGCAAAGTGGCCCAAGCATCTCCCAGGGACTTCCTGGGTACCTAGAATCCGCCAACCTCTGTCCCAGTTCCGGTCCACCCCAGCTGCACGCTGGCGTCTAAGTGCAGCAAGCTGACGATCCCCTGCCTGTCTGAAACTCACCTTCTCCCGAGTTCTTTCAAAATAGATTTTTGATAGAAGTGCATTGTACTCCCAGTGTTTGATGGAGCCCTCACTCCAGAACCAGTTCAGAGGCTTAATTTGTTCTGGGTCTGAGGGAAGGTCTGAGGAGCTCACAGAGAACACTGTCTGCAGTTCACCATTATTGGTCCCACCTCATGGGCAGCACCTTAATCTGCTATTCTCATATAGAGAGTTTGCAAGCTGAAAGCTCACAGCCTGCTCTGAATGATGGCAATCACTGAAAGGAATAGTAACGTATGAGCAGTGGTAAAAAGCTCATAGGAAATTCAATTGAGCAGCAGTTTCTGAGGCCATTTTGTGGAAAGGTAGCAGCAACATAAGCTCAACAAGTTAAATCAATAACATACATAGATGAATGGTTAATGAGGGAAGTAACAGCTGGATATAGACAAAACAGGTCTTTCTCTGTGTGTGACATCAATGAGAATGAGAAGGCAAAATTCAGAAGGAAATAGGAAGACATCTGGTTATGACAATGGATGGAATGGGTTTAAACAAGAATAAGACAGCAACACTTACATTTACTTTAAAAGGAGAAAAATACTGTCAAGAGAGGTAAGGCTCACTTGCTTCAACTTATGCATGTGGGTAAAAGTTTATTTTGTAAATATTTTCATTCTCTGATTTGCCCACTCTAATTCATAACTGAAATAAAAATCTGAGGCTATCCATAGGAGTGGATATTCCTAGGAGGGACTGCCCTCCAACCTGGCACGGCTGGCTTATGCCATTGTCTTGTCAGTCCTCCTGTTTGGTAGATATAGAGTTGCCTGGGGTCTCTCATATTCCTATTGGGTGGCTCAAGTGATAGGGACGAGGAAGATGCATTTTACAAAAATGGGCAATCAATCCTATTTTTTGCCTTACTTCAAGTGTCACAGATTACTTAATGAATCAGAGGCCAATAAATGGCCAGTTACCATTTCTAATTTTTTCATTTAGAAAGTTTCCAGTGGCAAGTTAGAAAAGAGCTGGAAGTGGTATTTATAGAGTAGTGTAACTTGGACAATGTTTAAACAAGGGTCTAAGAAAGCTTGGATCTCACCAATTTGCAATATTCTGTCATGACTTAAAACTAATGTTCAAGGATGTTGAAACAAGTACACTGGGCCAACTACAAGATCTAGGCTTCATTGTTTCCCAGGTTTTGGCCATCAGATGATTTAGGGACCCCTATGATCACCAGTTCTTTCAACTTTATTTCATGAGCCATGATTTTGAGTTTCTTCTCACCTGGTTGCCCTTCTTTGAATATATTTCAGCTTGCCAAGGGTCCTAATATGTTTTGGAAGCAAAGTCATACATCAAAATTAAAAAGTAAACTTCTTGAAGCTTTTCAGATAATTTCAGGTCACGCAGAAGAGCAACTAATATCCTACTAGTACAACAGCAATTATAACAGCAGTGGATTCAGATACTGGATCAGAGGCCAAGAGAGTCATCCGTGCCTATAGCTCTTCATGTTACTGTGGGACAGAGGCACAGTATAGAACCATGCACTAGATGTGACCCAGGTTTAATGAAATCTGTGATATAAAAGTAATTCATTCCAATAGAGTTTTGCTACAATAATTTTTTTTTGAGACACAACAGAGTCCTTTATTAGAAAATATATAAAAATCCCAGGGTTTCCAGAGAGATCTGGTGGGGAGAGAGAAATCCCAGAAGAGAATCCCGAAGGGGAGGGGTCACACCCTTCCCAACTGACACATTCCCCCAGGGCCCATAAATAAAATAAATATTCACAGGGGCCCAGGGAGGAGGGTCATACCTGAGCCCTCTTTTGGGGGTGGGGTGGGGAGGGAGTAGGAGAACCCTAGGGTCCAAACCTACTCCTACCCTAGTGGCAGGGTACTCCCACAGAAGTGGAGAGTCAGCATTATGTGTAATACCGTCCATGAATCACAGTCAGGTGCCCTATCTCGGGGGATTCAGAAGGAGGGCCTTCCAGGGCCGCAGGAGCAACCCCCTTAGGCAGCAGTGAAAGGGGACTAGGAGAGGATACTTCCCTCTAAACTCAAATGAGAAGAGGGATTGTCAGTGGGAACCAGTGTGGTTGGCAGCAGGCAGAGGACCAGGCCGAGCTGGGGGCCGGCGTTGTAGCATTTCTTGGCGAAAGGCCTGAGATGAGCCAGGTGGATATTTGGGACCCGAGGGTGGCCTGGGGCCGCGGGGAATCAACCCCAATGTCTGCTGTGATATTGGTATAAAGCGGGCCCAGCTCTCGAGCCAGCAGTCGGTAGGTGAGTGAGTTCATCCCATCCTGTGTCCATGAACGCTGTGTCCGGATCAAGAGGTCAAACCTGTGGGGGTTCTCTTCATTGCCCTTGTCTCCACGGTGCTTCACCATTTTGTAGTGTCCCACGGACATTGGCGGCCGGGAGATCTTCATCCCAGCAAGGCGAACCCTGGTGGCAATATCGTCATCTTCTCCGCCCCAACCCCAATACTCATTGGGGAAGCCATTCATCTTCAGGTACTGATCTGGAGTAAGAGCTGAGACCCCCCCAAAGTACTGGGGGTATGGGATGCTATATCCAAATTTGTTCATGGCAACAGCAACATGCCTGGGCCCTCCAGGGTCACAGACATAAAGATTGTGATCATTTTCAGGTAGCAAATCCACATCGTGCAGAAAGAGGCAGTCCCACTCTTCATCACGAAAGGCCTCCCGAACCCCTACATTCAGCAGTTTTGCCCTGTTAAATGTTCCATTTCCAGCCTGATGAATGACATAGTTGCCATAGGCAAGCTGTTGACGCTGCAGAAAAGGATGAAGATGGTAGAGTAGCAGCCGGAGATGGAGCTCCCTAGCTCGATGTGGCACAATGATGGCGGTTCGAGAGCAAGGCTCCCAGTCACCTGGATGGTAATGGCCTCCTAGCTCTACTCGAGGATTCCTCTCCAAAATCTGTGCCATTGATGGCACAGGGTTAAAGGACACTGACACAGGACCCACTAGGAAGGGAGAGCGCTCAGGGCAGTAGGGCAAAGCCTCTGGAGCCATATGAGCCCCTGGGACAGCGGGGGCCCCAGGCAATCTGCTGAGGTTGGTATAGACATCATGGGGTCGTGAATAATTGAAGGTAGGGCCTGGGTCTTGACCAAATAGGGCTCCAAGGCTACGGAAACCACCAAGGGACAGGTACATCATGACAGCCAGCTGGGAACCCACAAGCAAGGCCAGTGTGCAAGGCCGATCTAGAATCCGACGAAACATCCTGGAGTGTGACTGGACTCAGGCTGTGAGTTGAAGGGAAGTAGGGGGTCCAGGGGGCTCTGGAGGGGTGGGTGTGTGAGACATCATCTAAAGTTGGGAATGTTGGAAAGAGGAGAAAGGAAAGTTCTGTCCATCTGGAGAGAGACAGTTTGGTGTCCTTCTTTCATATCCCCATTCACCGCCGCCCAGAGAGCCAAGAAAGAGCCGCCACCGCCATCTTGGAAAAGGGCTGGGGGTCTTGCTACAATAATTTTTGCAGAAAAATTCAGTCAAAATATTTTTAGAACTTTATTTATGTTTTTCTATATATACATTTCCTAACATGCCCTCTTCTTTCATTTCTAGGGCAAAGCTTGGTCATTATAATATCATCATATTTATTTTTTAAAGTTCATTCAATTTGCATCATGGTATTCACTATATATGTTGTTTTCCTGATTCAAATTACCTAAATATCAGTTCATAAAAATCTCATTTTCTTTGAATTCTTCATATTTGTTATTAATAAACAACAAACACAACTCATCTACCCCAGTATAGTCAGCTATTTTTCATTAAATTGGCCTAACTTTGTTTCCCAAAATTTATTATCACAAAATTTTTGCTATGAGTACTTTCGTGTACATGAAACTTTTCTTTCTGTGCTTTGATGGAGTATAAGTTTAGCACTGATATCTCTGGGTCTCTAGCTTAAATATTTTAAATGAATACAGTAGTGACCATCTAAGGATTGGGGCATGGAGAAGCCACTTTGGTATGTAATATAAGGCCAAAAAATGTAGATTTGTGGATCTTGGTTGTTTTCTGACATCAGACTGTCAATTCTGCTCCTATGATATAGCCTTGTATACACTAAGCTAATACCAATCAAACCTGTGGGTTGCCATATCCACTTATTTGTATTTTGATTTGTCCTATCTACTTTTGAATGCTCAGGGACTCTATATTTTAGAACATTACCTACAAGGTCATGTAAACATTGCTAGATAAGGATAATATTAATCTTTGAAGTCCAAGAAACTCACCTCTCAGTGAAGACTTCCCTGATCAGTCTAATGGTAGAGGGGGAGGCATCACATATATTTGCATTTCTATTGCAAGGGTTAAGAGTGAAATGTGGGAACAAGTTGGGCACCATTACCTGAATTCTCCAAAATAGATAGAAATAAATCAGGTAGATGCAGGCACCTTTCTCTTGCAGTTTGATATATTCAGAATGACTCATATCCTTCCAATCCCATTAGCATATTTGCTCTTGCTGAGTATGAAATGATAGACTTTACATGACTCTCATGAAAATGTGAAGCTGACCTATCAGTCCAAGTTCTATTTAAATATATACAGGGAAGGTATGCATTATATACCAATTAATTCTCCAGCCTACATCTGAGAAGGTGAAAAAAGGTGGAGTTTACAGGGTTCCTAGACAACCTTTTCACTGTTCAAAAGAAAGTAAAAGGAGACAGAAAACTACTAATCATGCTTCCCCAGGAATAAAATCCTGCACTTGGCAGACTCTTCCTCTGGGCTAGGATGTCAACAGACAGTCTCTGTTCCTTACTGGCAGACGGACTCCATGACAAGGTTAGGAAGGGGCAATACTGAACAGTGAAATGGAACTCTTTTTGCTTTTTCCCCAGTATACTATAGAAATACAACTCATCTATGAAGCTCCCCTTTAAAGAAATATTGGGGAGTCCATACCTTTATGTAGCTCATAAATTCCTTAGCTTTCACCAACAACTTACTCAATGGAGGACTTGTATATGACTTTCAGAGGCAATTTCTATGATTGCTAGCCTGTTACATGACCATATACCAGAACGACTGGGACCTGAGACAATTTCCCACATATTACTTCTACATTTTGGCAATCTAGCCTAACTCAAAGGAAGAGAAATGGGCTGAATGGATGGAATAAAATTCAGCCCAATCTTCCTACTTTCTGCTCCTGCACAAAGCATTTAGTCTAATAGACAAGCTTCACACACAGCAATTAACTGGAAATTGCTCTCATGTGATCTGAGCCTGAGTCATCATAGACAGGTTCAGGCTACAGCAATTAATCAGATGATCATCAGAATAAAGTTGAGAGCGTGATTTACAATGGCTTGCAATGAAGAGAAATCATCTTATAAAGAGAAACTGAGGTTCTCTTTTTTGGTCCTTGTTATCCCTTTCCTTGATCGTTTTTTTTCCGATTTTTCCTTTGACTTTATCTTTGGAGTTTTTTCTTCATGGGAGAGCTTTATAGAAAAAAATGTGAAATCTTCCTTAAAATGTCATCAAAAATATTTTCCCCCATCTCCAGCGTCTGTGTCTTTGCATTCACCAAATCTCATACATGGAATGCACTTCCTTCTCACATCTACCTTCAAGTACCTTGCTATTTCTTCAAGATGCAGCTCAGGCACCACCTTCTACTGGAAAGTACATCCTAATCCATCCAATTACTAGTGCCCTCTCCCCCAAAATACCCTGTATTTAAATTTTGTATATATTAGTATTTTCCTCCTCATTTTTATTCTTTATGCACATATGTACTTGTTATCTCTCTGATTACAATGTTCAAATGTAAGCTTTTTAATAAGAGGGATCTTACTTTCTAATTTACTACATGAATATTATTTTACTTCAAAAGTCCATAATGCAAAAGTTGAGAATACATCCAAAGCAATTATCTGAGAAGGATAAATAGGCATCACAAATAAGGACTATAAAGGAGAAGTAACATAAAGGTTGTCAATTAAAAATAAATGACTCAATAAGATGAATTTGTCATGTGACACAAGTGAGGGAGAATTTATACACAGCCTAGATACTCCACTGGCATATTAGTGCAATGAGAGAAATTGAATAAGTCCCTGGCAGTGGAACCATGGGTTACTAAGAGTGGCAAAGTTAAGTACAAGCAAAAATGGGTTGTGATTTATGACACTGGAAGGGATACTACACTGATGAGAAATCAGATGCATTGGAAAAATCCTGAACATTTTTTTCCTGCACTAGGAGAGTATTTTTATTTTCTTTTTTCATTAAAGCTTTTTATTTTCAAAATATATGCATGGATAATTTTCAACATTTACTCTTGCAAAATCTTGTGTTTCAAATTTTCCCCTTCCCCTTCCTTCTCTCCTAGATGGCAAGTAAGTCAATATGTGTTAAGTTCTGAGAATAAGAGCCCTCATTCAACCTGCAGGACATATCAAAAAAAAAAAAAAAAAAAAAAAAAAAAAGTTCTATCACTGAGCTATCCAGGGTGCTGAATGACTTCCATTTGAAGCCCTATCTGATCCAATGGACCAGAGCACTATGTTTCTGTATTTTATCTATTGTCATCACCTTCCTTGAACCTCACCTTCAGCTGCTAGTTTTCTATCCCAAACAGCATCGAGTTGAACAGACTGCTATCTCCTTGGATCAACTGCTCAGTTCCCTAGGCATAGTCAATTCAGTGAAACAATTCAAACAAAATTGTCAGTTCTATAGCCTTCCATAAGCCTAGTCATAGTGTCAAACCTTTATTATTATTGTTGGATTTCACCAATAAAAACAATAAGCCAAAATTATCACCTTCTATTGTAAATGACACTTATCCTAATTATGAATTCAAGCTAAAATATCATTCTCCCTACAAATAAGCATAATATAAATGAGAGCTATGTTAGCATGTTAACAACTGATGCTGTACAAAAATATTCAATGGTATAAATACCAGTTGTTGGAGAGAAATACATTAGTTGTTGTTTTTCTAAATTATTCAGTGTAAAAAAAATAAACCACTATTGGGAAATGTACCACGTATGGCTCAATCAGAATCCATGGAGACTGTGGCAGCATAAAATAAGGCAATCATTGGATAATAATACAGCTAACTTAACCAGTGTAGGCTTCTAGGCCACATAACTCGGGTTCAAAGTTTGTTATTTCTAAGCAGTCCAAATTGTAGCTTCATTTAGTTCTATGAAGATGATGTCATACCTATATCTATAGCAGAAAATTATAAGATTTTTGGGTAATTCAAGCAAACTTCTGCCTCTCTCATTCCCTGGGCAGGAGGACAACCTCAGCAGTCACCTTGTCACTCATCCCAGAGACCATATCCTGGAGGACCGAACTGTTTCATCTTTATAACTTACACTTGAAGCCCCAATGCCCTGGTTGGCCATTGCTTCATCTGGTTCACCATTTCAAGCTGACATAAGGCATATTTATCGATAATTCCTACCTCTAAGCTGTCTTATTTACAGTTTCACCATGCAGGTCTATAATCATAATTAAATCAATCTTGCCAATGTTCCTGGAAAAAATTGTCAATCTACTTTATGTCTTTCCTCAAAATCTTGACATTTTCCATATCAAAGTGCTACTCTCAGGCCACCAAATCTATATATGTGGGTATTCTTTGTTGACTGGAATGCAAACTCCATGAGGACAGGGACTACCCTGGCTTTGGCATTTGTATATCCAGTTTTTGGTACATATTAAGTGCTCAATAAGACTTTTTTTCTTTCATTCATTCATTCTTCTTGTTATGCTAAAACAAGAGTCTGGTCTTTGTTGGAGTATTTAGGTTGTCAGTCTACATTGAACAAATTGGTCAAATACATATACAATGATTCCTTATTCTCCACAACAAGTAAGGTGTCAGTGATCAGGGCTTGAATGGACGTACTGTGTGATAGCAAATGCTGTCTGTAGTATGCGTAAGATCAAATTCAGTCTAGTATTGCCTGTATGAATCCAATGAACCCTGAGATTATTTTCTTATTATTCTACTTTATTTAATGCATTTGTTTTAAAATAATTGCTCGTATAAAGAAAACACAACAGTGGATGTTCACAAGATATGATTGATTATGGGCAAAGAGAAATACAGTAAATCTGGGGATACTTTTTTCCAGGAGTTCTAAAAGAGAAGGGCAAATCTGTATAATGGCTCATCTCAATTTCTCCAAATTGTCTGCTTCACCCAACTCCACCTTTATTTCTGCCTTCAAGTCCAGCTCATTAATTTCTCTCATGTAAGATGTCTTCTGTTTGTTATAAGTTAATTAATTTTAATAGAATAAAAATAGACAAAATAGTTTCTAACAATTTTCTGTCTTTTTTCCACATCTGCTGTGATGGCTCTTTTCATAATTTTTGTGTTGCTGTGTGGGTTTTCCTCTAAATATATCAAATTAGCTAATTCTTTGATATATTAATCTTTTTTATAACCTTCACTTTTATGTATTGATACAATTAAGTTTCTGTGTCTCTTGGTTATAGATGTTTATTTTTTGCATTTATTTATAGATTTTTTTTATTTGTACCTTCTCTCAATTTTTAGTTATAAGACCAATTCATTGACTCTGTGTTTTTCTCTTTTGGTGCTATGCATGTTTAACAGATATACATTTCCCACTAAAATTGGCTTTGGCTATCTCCCACAAATTTTAGCATGTATTCTCATTTGTTACTGTTTTTTATCACAAAACTATATAGTTTTTGAAATTTGTTTTTTCTTTTCTTTTATTAAAGCATTTTATTTGCATAACATATGTATGAGTAGTTCTTCAACATTGACCCTTACAAAGCTTTCTGTTACAAATTTTCCCCCCTAGTCCACTCCCTCCCCTAGGTGGCAGGAAGTCCACTACATGTTAATTATATTAAAATACTTCACAAGTCGAATATATGTACACATATTTCCATACTTATCTTGCGGTGCAAGAAAAATAGTATCTACATGAACAAAAAATATCTGAAAAAGGAAAACTAATGCAAGCAAACATTGATAGAGAGCATGAAAATGTTATGTTGTAGTCCATATCTCATATTCCTCTCTCTGGGTGTATATGGCCTTCTTTACTGAACAATTGGAACTGGTTTGAAAAATTTCATTGTTGAACAGAACCATGTCCATCAGAACTGATCATCAGATAGTATTGTTGTTGCCATGTATAAAGATCTTCCGGTTCTGCTCACTTGACTCAGCATCATTCTATGCAAGTTTCTCCAGGCCTCTCAGAAAACATCCTGCTGGTCTTTCTTGTAGAACAATAATATTCCATAACATTTATATACTATAATTTATTCAGCCACTCTCCAATTGATGGGCATACATTCAGTTTCCAGTTTCTAGCCACTACAAAAAGGGCTGCCACAAACATTCTTGCACATGTGGGGCCCTTTCCTTCCTTTAAGTTCTCTTTGGGATATAAGCCCAATAGAAACACTGCTAGGTCAAAGGTTATGAACAGTTTGATAACTTTTTCAGCATAGTTCCAAATTGTTCTCCAGAATGGTTGGATTTGTTGACAGTTCCAACAAAAATGTATCAATGTCCCAGTTTTCCCACATCCCCTCTAACATTCGTCATTATCTTTTCCTGACATTTTAGTCAATCTGACAGGTGTGTAGTGGTACCTCAGAGTTGTCTTAATTTGCATTTCTCTGATCAAAAGTGATTTGGAGCACCTTTTCATATCACTAGAAATGGTTTTAATTTCATCATCTGAAAATTGTCTGTTCATATCCTTTGACCATTTATCTATTGGAGAGTGGCTTGAATTCTTATAAATATAAGACAATTCTCTATATATTTTAGAAATGAGGCCTTTATCAGAACCCTTAAGTGTAAAGCTGATTTCCCAATCTGTTGCTTCCCTCCTAATCTTGTCTGCATTAGTTTTGTTTGTACAAAAACTTTTTAACTTAATATAGTCAAAATTATCTGATGTTCAGTTAAGAGTTCCAGTTCTTCTTTGGATATAAATTTATTCCATCTCCACAGTCTGAGAGGTAAACTATCCTTTGTTCCTCTAATTTGCTTATAATATCACTCTTTATATCTAGGTCATGAACCCATTTAGATATTATCTTGGTACATGGTGTTAGGTGTGGGTCAAGCCCTAATTTCTTCCATTCTAATTTCCAATTTTTCCAGCAGTTTTTGCCAAATAATGAATACTTATCCCAAAAGCTGGGGTCTTTGGGTTTATCAAACACTAAATTACTATAGTTATTGCCTAGTTTGTCCTGAGATCCTATCCTATGCCACTGATCGATTGCTCTATTTCTCAGCCAGTACCAAATGGTGTTGATGACCGCTGCTTTATAATATAGTTTTATATCTGGTACAGCAAGGCCACCTTCATCAGCCTTTTTTTCATTAATTCCCTTGAAATTATTGACCTTTTGTTCTTCCAAATGAATTTTGCTACTATTTTTTCTAGATTTGTAAAATAATTTCTTGGGTGTTTGATTGGTATGGCACTAAATAAGTAGATCAGTTTGGGTAGTATTGTCATTTTTATTATATTCGCTCGGTTTACCCATGAGCACTTAATGTTTTTCCAATTGACTAGGTATGAGTTTATTTGTGTGACAAGTGTTTTGTAGTTTAGTTGGTATAGTTCCTGACTTTTCCTTGGCAGATAGATTCCCAAATATTTTATCCTATCAAGTTATTTTGAATGGAATTTCTTTTTGTATCTCTTGCTGCTGAACTTTGTTGGTAATATATAAAAATGCTGATGATTTATGTGAATTTATTTTGTATCCTGCAAATTTGCTAAAGTTGTGAATTGTTTCTAGTAGTTTTTTACTTGAGTCTCTAGGGTTCTCTAAGTATACCATAATGTCATCTGCAAAGAGTGATAATTTGGTTTCCTCATTACCTACTTTAATTCCTTTTATCTCTTTTTCTTCTCTTTCTGCCAAAGCTAACATTTCTAATACAATATTAAATAATAATGGTGACAGTGAGCAGTCTTGTTTTACTCCTGATCTTATTGGGAATGGTTCTAGTTTGTCTCCATTACATATGATGCTTGCTGATGGTTTTAAGTAGATGCCACTAATCGTTTTAAGGAAAAGCCCATTTATTCCTATACTCTCTAGTGTTTTTAATAGGAATGGGTGTTGGATTTTATCAAATGCTTTTTCTGCATCTATTGAGATAATCATATGGTTTTTGTTAGTTTGGTTACTAATATAATTCATTATGCTGATAGTTTTCCTAATATTGAACCAGCCCTGCATTCCTGGTATAAATCCTACTTGGTTATAGTGTCATCCTGGGGATGACTTTCTGTAATCTCATTGCTAATATCTTATTTAGAATTTTTGCATCAATATTCATTGGGAAATTGGTCCATAGTTTTCTTTCTCTGTTTTCACCCTACCTGGTTTAGCTATCAGCACCATATCTTTGTCATAGAGGGAATTTGGTAGTATACCTTCTGTCCCTATTTTTTCAAATAGTTTGTATAGTATTGAAATTAATTGATCTTTGAATGTTTGGTAGAATTCACATGTAAATCCATCTGGCCCTGGAGATTTTTTCTTAGGGAGTTGATTAATAGCTTGTTCTATTTCTTTTTCTAAAATGGGGTTATTTAAATAATTTATTTCCTCTTCTGTTAACCTGGGCAATTTATATTTTGTAGGTATTCCTCCATTTCTTTTAGATTATCAAATTTACTGGCATAAAGTTGGGCAAAATAACTCCTAATTATTACTCTAATTTCCTCTTCATTGGAGGAAACTTCTCCCTTATCATTCTTGAGACTAACAATTTGATTTTCCTCTTTACTTTTTCTAATCAAATTAACTAAAGGCTTATCTATTTTGTTGGTTTTTTCATAGAACCAACTCTTAGTTTTATTTATTAATTCAACAGTTTTCTTATTTTCAATTTTATTAATTCCCCCTTTTATTTTTAGAATTTCCAATTTGGTATTTAATTGAGGGTTTTTAATTTGCTCCTTTTCTAGTTTTTTTAATAGTAAGCCCAATTCATTGATCTTCTCTTTCTCTATTTTATGCAAGTAAGCATCTAGAGAAATAAAATTGTCCCTTATAACCGCTTTGGCCATATCCCACAAATTTTGGTATGTTGTCTCATTACTGTCATTCTCCTGGATGAAATTATTGATTGTGTCTGTGATTTGCTCTTTCACCCATTCATTCTTCAGTATTAGGTTATTTAATTTCCAATTAACTTTTGGTCTATTTTCTCCTGGCTTTATATTGCATGTGATTTTTATTGCATCATGATCTGAAAAAGATGCATTTATTATTTCTGCTTTTCTGCATTTGATTTCGAGGTTTTATGACCTTTAACACATGGTCAATTTTTGTATAAGTTCCATGAACCGCAGAGAAAAAAGTAAACTCCCTATTGTCTCCATTCAATTTTATTCAAAGATCTACCATACCTAACTTTTCGAACAATTTGTTTATCTCCCTAGTTTCTTTCTTATTTATTTTGTGGTTTGATTTATCTAATTCTGAGAGAGCAAGGTTGAGATCCCCCACTAGTATAGTTTTTCTATCTATTTCTTCTTCATCTCTCTTAATTTTTCCCCTAGGAATTTGGATGCTATACCGCTTGGTGCATATATATTTAATATTGATATTGCTACATTATATATGGTACCCTTTAATAAAATATAGTTTCCTTCCTTATCTCTTTTGATTAGATCTATCTTTGCTTTTACTTGATCTGATATCAGGATTGCTACCCCTGCTTTTTTTTTTTGTTCACCTGAAGCATAATAGGTTCTGCTCCAGCCTTTTATCTTCACCCTGTATGTGTCTCTATGCTTTAGATGTGTTTCTTGTAGACAGCATATTGTTGGATTCTGGTTTTTCAATCCCGTCTGCTATCAGCTTCCACTTTATGGGAAAGTTCATCCCATTCACATTAAGTTAAAATAGCTAATTAACTTCCAGTGCTGGGCCGGTCGGGCTAGGACTTTTCATTTGCAGAGGGTTCCATTACCCCTTATAAAAGGCAGATCTGACAAAGCACCTGCCCACAATCAGGGTAGAGTGTCCCAAGTGCCTCAGATACACTCCCTGATTGTTTGGAATTTCTGCCATGCTGATCTGAGTCCCCCCCAGTTCTCTTTCTTCTCTTCTGAAGCTGCACTTGGCAAACTGCTTACCCCCCTTGCCGACTGAAACAGACCTGTTATGAAGCTCTTCAAAGGTAACTTCTACAAGTAGTGTTTTGTAGTCCAAATATTTCTGGGTTCGTTGACTTAAAGATCAGTTCAGAGGCTTATTTTACTGTTGATTTGAGAGAAGATCAGAGGAGGACAGAGAAAGTCATGTCTTCACTCCGCCATTTTCGCTCCGCCCCCCTGTAACTTGTTTTTTGAACCACAGAGTCTTTAGAATTATTTTAGTCTATACCTGAGTCTGAAAACTTTATTCAAATTATCCTTACTATGATCAAATTTTGCCTTGTGGTGGGTAAAGGATGTATTTTAATGCCTAGCCTCCTTCAATGAAGGTAATTCTAACCCTAACTTGTTTCCCTTTCTGCTTCCTTTAAATTATTTTCTTTTCCCATTATATATTCATAAGGCAGAAAAGTCTTTTTTACTTTCACTTGCATTTGTATTCCCAATACTTAGCTATCTAGCTTTAATCACTGAATGAGTGGGGCCTCAGTCAGAAGAGACCTGTTGAAGACCTTAGCTTAAAAAGGTCAAGGTCTCTCATTTCATCTAGGGACATCTCCAGTTGTCTTGATCTATATCTTTCCGCTGGACCCAGATGGCTCTGGAGGGGAAGGTGAGTCAGGTAACCTTGCATAGCCTTCCCTCACTTAAACCCAATTCACTTACATGTCATGGCATCACCTCCTTGATGTCCATAGTCCTTTTTGAGAATGAAGGACAAACAACTTCTGTGAGTAAAGCTAGCTTGGAATTTGACAGTTAAAATACTCTTTCCTTCCCCCCTTCTCTTTTTCTTCCTTTCTTCCTTTCTTTCTTCCTTCTTTCCTTCCTTTCTTTCTTTCTTTCTTCCTTCCTTCCTTCCTTCCTTCCTCCTTTCCTCCTTTCCTCTTCTCTCCTTTCCTCCCTCTGGCCACAAAAAGTATTACACTCTTACTTACAGATGCTCTTAAAAGTATTTTTTCTCTTTTGCACCTCTGAACTCTCCTAAGATATCTTGGGGTTTACTAGTTAGATGTCTTTCTTAAGGACCAGGCTTTAAACCAAAAGCAATCTGATTCTAATCTGAATGAATAGTCCTAGGCCAAGCCCCATTTGGTCATTGTTTGGGTCCTGTTTGACTCAGATTGAATGTAAACAGCAGTCATTTCTGCTTTGGTCAGAAACCCTGAGGGGTCTTCCCCTTCCAGATTCAATCATTCTTATATCTATTTATTTAATTTTTTGATCTAGGCCAAAGAGAAGATCCTTTGTCTCAAATGTTACCTTGCCTTCATTCCTGAATGGGTTTGGCCTCAGTAAAACTGAGACCTATTGAAGACCTTATTTTTTTTATTTTTTATTAAAGTTTTTTATTTTTCAAAATATATGTGTGGACAATTCTTCAACATTAGCCCTTGCAAAACCTTGAGTTCCAATTTTCCCTCTCTTCCCCCACGCCCTCCCCTAGATGGCAAGTAGTCCAATATATGTTAAACCTGATAGAAATATATGTTAAATCTAATGTATGCATACATATTTATAAAACTATTGTGCTGTACAA
>JAJPUD010014496.1:2693-14648 GCA_023553655.1 Myrmecobius fasciatus | reverse complement strand
AAATCTAATGTATGCATACATATTTATAAAACTATTGTGCTGTACAAGAAAAATAAAATCAAACCAGGAAAAAAAGCAAAATAAAATGCAAGCAAACAACAACAAAAAGTAAGAATGCTATGTTGTGATCCACACTCAGATCCCACAGGCCTCTCTGTGGGTGTATATGGCTTTCTTCATCACTGAACAACTGGAACTGGTTTGAATCATCTCACTGTTGAAGAGAGCCATGTCCATAAGAATTGATCATGTAATTTAAAAAATTACATTCAGAGGGCAACTAGGTGGCATAATGCATAAAGCACCAGCCCTGCAGTCAGGAGGACCTGAGTTCAAATCTGGCCTTAGACACTTAACGCTTCCTAGCTGTGTGACCCTGGGCAAGTCACTTAACCCCAATTGCCTCAAGAATAAAATTATATTCATAATGTAATTTCTTTCTTGTTTATCTTTTATTAAATTTATCTAAGTTTGAAAGGGGCATATTAAGGATCACAACAATTACTGCTTTGCTCCCTATTTATCCCAGTAGTATGATTAGCTTTCCCTTTAGGTATTTAGATGCTATGCTATTTAGTACACATATATTTAATATTGTTATTTTTTATTATGTTGTGCCTTTAAGCACAGATTTAATGCTTATATTTCTTTATCATTATTATTGTTTACTATTACTATGTCTGAGATGATTGCTACCACCGTCTTTGAAAAAAAAAATTCAACTGAGTCATGAGACTCTACTGTAGATTCATTTTGATTCTGTGAATCTTTGTCTCACATGTCATTCATGTTGGTTAATTTTGTTTTTCTTCTGCTATATATTATTATGTTGCAAGGAAATAGAAGTTGGTAAAATAAAGTATAGAGATTAGAAGCAGTTAACTATAATTAGAACAGTTTGATGCTATTTGTGGAAAAACAAATTTCTAGGTGGCGCAGTGGATAGAGCACCAGCCCTGAAGTCAGGAGGACCTGGGTTCAAATCTGGTCTCAGACACTTAACATTCCCTAGCTGTGTGACCCTGGGCAAGTCACTTAACCTCAATTGCCTCAGCAAAAAGCAAAAAAAAATTTCTAACAAATTTCTTCTTTACATTCATCAGCCCAGATTTAAATTTTTCGGTTGTTAACCTTTCTTTCTCTTTTTTTAATCTCTTCTTTATAATTCACACATAGTTGAAGTATGGTTTGCTTGTGACTATTCCTTTTCCATATCTTACCCTCTCTCAAACTCCTCTCTTCCTTCTCTCCCTCTATTTCCCTGTTATTCTTCATATATTTCTATAGGATACTTGTAAGAATGTGTATATGCTGTTTGTGTGTGTTTTTCCATATTCCTTCTCTTTAGTCAGTTAAGAGTAAGGTTCATAGTCCCCACCCTCACCAATATATATGCATGTATATATTCATTTATTTCTGACATGTAAAGGAAATAGTAAATCATATCTCTTTCTTATTTCTTCCCCAGAGTATTCCTTTTGTCTTCCCCTTCCTTTAGTGTCTTAAATGAAACAGCACAAAATTTTGCCTGGTCTACAAATTTGTATTTCTTTGGTCCCTCGTTAAATCTTGAAGATAGTAAGTTTTTGACAGGCCTTGTATCTGTCTTCCAACTAGTCACAAATTAATAAGGAATGTCTTTGAAACTTCTAAAATTTTCAGGCCTAAAGCAGATCTGTGGTATTCTTGATCTCTGTTCAGATTTTCTATGAGCCAGAAGGCTTCCCTAAAAGCCACCATCGACACATGGGAAAACAGAGCCAGTTTCTTCAAGGAAATTCCTGTCAAGTGGGTAAGCTGGTGTGGCTACTCTGTACCAGCAGCAAAATAAAAATGGACCCAAGATTTATTCTTTTGTACCCATATCCTTTGGTAACAATTAGCTGATATTCAAAATCCAGATTCTAAGCCAGTGCTTCTATATTTTTTAAAGGATCAGCCCAAAGCAATTGTTTGACCATGCCCAAGCCGAGCCCCATGGCATTAGACTTCAGTGAAAAGAGCACTGGTTCTGTCACATGCATGACCTTGAGTAAATGATTCAATCTCTTTTTGCATGAGCTTCCTTACATGTAAAGAAAATGAAGGCATTGCCACAGATGGCATCTAAATGGCACAGGAGACAAGAGTGCTGAACCTGGAATCAGGAAGACCTGAATTCGAAACTTACTTTAAAAACTCACTAGCTGTTTGACCTTGGGTAAGTCACTCAACCTACTGGACTTAGTGATCTCATCCGTGGATGGCAGCAATAAGAGGCTCCATCATCCATGATTGGTCTCATGATCAAAGGAGATATAAAGCACTTGGCAAATCTTAAAGTCCCACAGAAATGCCAACTATTCAGTGACTTCCAGGTTGCTTCCAGCTTGAAAACTATGCACTTATGTGAAAAGAACAAACAATAAACAGCAGTTTTTCAATGACATACAATTACTAGGCCAGGCAGGAATATGGCCACTCATAAAGTCAGGAGATGCCTTTATAGGATACTACTCTGGAAGTCAGCAAAGGTAGGCAGCTAATCAGGGCCTTGGAGGGACTGAGGGTAAAGCATATGGGAATTCTTTTCCCTCCCCAAATGGTGGAGAAGAGCTCATGCTGTTTGTCTGGGGTGGATATTAACAAGATTGATACAGACCTCCTTCTCCCCCATACTACTTCTTGCTCTAGGAAGAGTGCTCCTTTTCTATCAAATTCTCTGTTGGTCGGTCACCTGGGAACCAACGGTAAGGCTGAAAAGGTTCACCTCTTTCAAGTTGTCATATTTAAAAGGTCACTTTGACTGGTGACCAATTCTCTTGCTCTGAGGAAAGAGAATGTACTGCATAAAAATGTCTTCTAAGTTTTGAAATGGGCTTTAAATCAGTTTTCCTTCTAGTAGACCAACTCACTGACAGAGCTAATGAACTTGATGTATCTACATTGAGAATTAGAACTGCCCTTCTATTCTTTCAAAAGGATAACAGGACTAATGAGCTTGATATAACCAGGTTACCATAAAACCTGTCAAATTATCACTTGAAAAGCTAAGAAGAATTTGTGACATTACCCTCTGTCGTTTAAACTATTGATTTCATGAAACTTTTTTTTTCTTATTAACTGATATAAGAATGAGGTAGCCCAATTTTGACTTGGAAGCTATGACAGAAAAAACAACAACCTATTTATATTATTTTGTATGTGTATTTCATCTATCAGCAATTGTTTTACATTGGTGAAGATAACAGTTAATGTGAGAACTAATAAATATTCCACTTGCTTGAAGCTGCCCACTTTAAGACAAGCTAAGTGTCTACTAAGAGATCTTTAGAATCTCTGAAGTGATTTGTATCGTTCTTTGAAGTACTCGATGCTTTAATGTCTGTAAAGTTTAAATTATATAACTTATATGTGTAAAAAGTTAGCTGATTGTTTCTGTAAAGAAAATTAAAGTATCTTTATATCTAGACAGCTACTAAATTGCTAGTAATTACTATGTTTTATTCATTTCTGTTTTGGACTTAACCTTAGTTTCTCTATTGTGGCTTGGCTCCAAAGGGAGACAGTTCTCATCCATAGAACACAGCTCAGTAGGAAATTCAGGAGCCTACTTCAGCTATGGGAGTTTGTGAAGGCTTTGAAGTCCAGTTCCATTCCTTAGGCATTATATTTGTCCAGGTTTTCCCCCCACTATTCTACCCTCTATAAGGTTTATTTCCTCGGGCAAGGAAATTGTCAATTATGTTCAATAATTGCACTAAAGGCATAAAGATAGGCAGATATATTTTACACTTCACTGATGGCTTTTTAAAATACCACTCATTTTCTGACATGCTTTCTATCCCCACTGAACAAAATAAATCAACAGTGGCCATGGTGGATAGTATATGCAACTTTCTTACTCTATAGTGGTGCACTTTCAAGGATATGCTGGAGACAGCTTATATTGGCTCATGGGAGATGACTTTTAAATTATCAACTTGAGTATTTACGCCTCAGAAATCAACAAATACTATGAGTCTGGGCTTGAGGTGTTCCACCAATTGTTTAAACTTAACTGAATGATGTCTCTAATGCAAATTAAACTTTCAGAGAGATTACTAAGCATTTACTTCCCCTTTCTAATAGGAGGTGGGTGCATTGCTTTATCATCTGTTCTGTTAGACAAAGATCAGTCATTGTATTTAGTCTTGGCTCAGCTGTGTCACATTAAGTAGTAGGAATACTTGGAAATACTTTCAACAAGGATTAAGACAAAAAAAAGTCTTTTGGAATACCTCTCAGTCTATCTGAAAATTCAATTAACTTCAATGTTCTATTTCCCCAAATTTGAGTTTTACAGTGTAGTTTATTCCCTCTTTGAGTTCCTTCTCCTACCCTGACAGAAAATACATATGGGCATACTATCACTCTAACACTATCTGCCTGGTAACCAAATGAATATACAGTACAATAGTTAAAAGAGGTATAGGCAGTTGCAAACTGCTACTTTCCTTCATGCTTTCTAGTTGAAAAGCAAAGTTAATAGCCAAGCTAACTGACTCTATGTTGGAATATGAGTGAGTTTCCTTTGGAAACAATATTACCATGCAATATCACAGACACATATATAACATTGAATAGCTCCAAAAATGTCACCTACATTATAATTAATGTAATCTCTAGGTTAAGGGCATCTGGGTGGCTCAATGACTACTGCTGGGCTTGGCTCTTCATGAATTCAAACGGGCCTCAGGAACTTGCTAGATGTGTAACCCTGGGCAAGTCAATCCACCCATTTGCCTTGGTTTCCTCATCTATAAAATAAGCTGGAGATGGAAATGGCAAACCACCCTAGTAACTTTGCCAAGAAAATCTCAAATGAAGTCATGAAGAGTTGGACACAACTGGAAAATGACTGACCTGAAAATCTCTAGTTTTCTAGAGCATTTCTTGTAAGGTAATTCATTTCTAATGAACATGAATGGGTACGTAATTAATTTTAAATGGGTGATGCCCTTTCTCAATAGTGAGTATCTGTTAATAATATATAAAATGGGCCATGTTCCACTTGTACTCGCCCCACACATACACACATACTCCTTGAAACAGAATATCTTATTGATCAGTGGGAGTAGCATTTCTTGATCAATTGCAATGGAAAGGAGTGTCATTTACCAATTTCAGTTTTACCTATTGCCACCACCACCAGAAAACATAAAGAATTTTGGAAATTTAAACTTATTTGCTTCTAAAAGTTCCTGGATGCTTCAACTCATTCAAAGATTGCCCAGACGACCACCAACAGTCAAAACCTTGCAAGGTTGCATAAAAGACAAACTCAAATCACTGATGCCAATTATTAAAGCCCAGAGCCAACTCCTCATCTTGCCATGTCATTTATTTTGTAGGCATTTAGAAGGTAGCCTTAGGGATCCCAGGTGAAATTCCATCCATCTAGTGCTATGATGGCCTAGTTAAGTACCAAACTGATATTCCCTTTTTCCTTTTCTATCAAACTGTAAGTCAGACAAAATCCTTTGCAACTGCTAATTTTAATGTAAATGAGGTATCCAAAAACAAAGATAATAGATTTTTGAAGGCAACATTCTGACCCAATGAGGCACAAATTGCAATGTCTTAATCACTGCATCATTATCATATATACGACCCATCTAGAGAAAGATATTTTTTTTATTTTCTTGGGTCATCTGCATCTAAATGGCTACATTATGAAGGAAGCATGAATACCACAGGATACCTCCTTAGTAAGTAGAGATAGTTCAGCCTTTTAAGTTCCATCTACTCAAAGTCCTTGTGCAATGAGAAATCAAAAGGCACCAAAGCAGAAGGCTAAAGAGCAGCATCACTCTGGGTTACTTCAGGACCATGAACAAGAGGAGAGCATCCTGAGAATAGCTTTAGAATAGGTCAAGGTTAAAGCACTGGCATATACTTGAGTTGGATGGATAGTGGTACTGCAACTGAATCCCACAAGTCATTCTATTCTTTCAGGTAATAAGAGGCCTCTGAAGGACATTCAAAATGCATCATTCTGAAAAGAGGGAAGCATTGGGAAGAATAAGCTGACCTTATTTTATTATACCAAATAATTTTAAATATCAAACCTGCAGCTAAACTATTCTGTAGACCTGAAAAACATATCTGAAAAGTATTTGAGTTAATATTAAGAAACAATAGATTAGATGGTAAAGGAGGTATGTGTCATTTCATTTTATTCATGAGGCAAAATATCTATTATCTTTTTCTGAAATGATAAATGTGCAAAAATATCATATTGTTATCATTCAATACAGATAAACCAATTTCTGAAGCTTGGCAGGTGATATGAGTGTAAATCAATTTTAGCAGAAGAGGTTCAAAGCAGACATGGAGTGCTGGATTCCAGCTACTCAAAGGTTGGGAGCAAAGGCAGGTCCTTCTCCATGAAGGTACAAGCAGGAGTCCAAAGTAGAAAAAACAATACAACATCCAAATATAAAGAAAACTCTCTTTGTGACCAAATACGCAGCTAAAAGTATGTCTAGCATTATTTATGAAACTCTGGAGCCCTAGAAACTAAGAAACCAGTAGGCACATTACAGATCAAAAGTTTGATGATGCTCCAAAATGGAGCACAAGTAATTTTAGCCAAATACAATTTAATTTAATAAATGTTCTTTGTAATTCTTTCAACTAATTATTTCTAAAAATAATTTTCCTTCTGCAAGGGGACTGGTAATGCAATCCCCTCTTTCTATCACTTCCCCTACAAATGCAGAACTTCAATGATCACTTAGCTCTCTCCTTCCCAAAATTCCCTTTTCTAGCCACAAATACAGAACCAGGGTATATCAGAGTTAGAAGGGGCCTCAGAGGCCTCATAATCTGTCTCACACCCGAAGAGGAATCCCTTCCACAATATTTCAGGTCGGTTATCATTCAGTCTTTACTTAAAGACTTCCAGCTATAGGAAGGTCACTCTTTCATGATCTCTAGCCTATTCCTATTTTTGCAGCTTGAATTATGAGGAAGCTTTTCTTTATACTGATGTAGTTTCTACCCATTCCTCCTAAGTATCCAATGTGGCCAAAAAAAAGAAACCTTACAAATCTTTTACCTGAAAGCCTTATAAAAACTGAAGGACAGCTCTAACATCCTACTCTTCCCATTCCTGAGTCTTCTATTGTAGAAGTTAAACCCCCTTACTTCCCGCAAATAATCCTCCAATGACATGATTTCCAGGTCCTTCATCCCCAGCCCATCCTCGTCAGGATGTTCTCATTTTTTATAAGGACAGAACCTTTAAATTTCAAGATTGACAAAGGACAATGTATATACACATTATCTCTATGAATCTTTACAATAAGCCCATGAAGTGAATACATACATATGAGGATATAATTCATGCTGCCCAGACTGAACTCAATCCCCTCCAAATGGTTTTACTAGGTCAGAACACAGCAGAGCTTCCACTTCTTGTGTTCTGATATCTTGACTCTCTTGAGTACCTTTTTTGTCTATCATGTGATAAAAGTGATTTATATTAAGATAGTCGATTTAAACCTTCATATTCTTTTATCTGAATCTGCTCTCTCTTCTAAGTGGGGATTTGAGAAATAGTGCCATGTAGAAAAGAGGAAATTATTCTAGCATCTCTGAAGAGTCCAGAAATGTAAGTCTAAGGAAGTCGTTGGATCAAAGATTGCCACCTAGACCAATGCACACCACAAATTAAGCTTTCTCTTTTCTTTTCTTTTTTTGGGGCTTTAACCCTTGCTGATTTGTCACCTAATGCTCCTTCTAGCCTATTTATACTTAAAGGTTATTCATACTCCTCAAAACCAATACTTAGATGTGCAGTCTAAGTATTTAGAGTATTATTAGTTATTATTAGTTAGGCCATCGGAACTAATGACAGTGTCAGGCCCAATATTCTCAGACCTTTGGGTAATTTGTCTCATAAAAGACTCATTTCTTCCTCATGCTCTGGAAAGGAAAAACAATACCAACAAACCAAAAAACTTTTGGCTCTGTAACTACAATTTCTGCAATAAGCAATTCTACCATTATCATAAGACAATTAGAAAACAGAATTAAGACTGCTGCATCTCATTTCCATCCTTCACTAGATACTCTAATTCACTGTAATGCCCTGTTCAGAAATATCCCAAATGAATAGAGCTGAAAATTGTATGTAACCATCTAGGTACATTTCTAGTTATGATCCAGAGCCTCTCTTGAGCTTAACTTGTTAAATAAAAATAACTTTCAGGAGAAATGAATTCAGTCCATAAATGTGGGTGAGGAATACTGGCCAGGGAACCAAGCTCTAGGTCTTACTGTGATATGATCCATTCCTTAAGTCCTTACTAGTCTCACTAAAGATAGCTATGTGGTTCAGTGAAAAGAGCACCAAGTGTGGAGTCAGGAAGACCTGAATTCAAATGCATCCTCAGATCCTTACTAGTTGTGTGACCCTGGCCAAATCACTTTACCTTTCTCTGCTTCAGTTTCCTCTACTAGAAAATAAGAAACATAATATCACTGACCTCCCAAGATTCTTGTGATTCTCAAATGAGATAAAATCTGTAAAGTGCATTACACAGCCCATGGTATATACTGTGAGTACTTAATAAATTTATGTTCCCCTCCCCATTCCCTCTTCTCTCCTTTAGTATTTACACCTTGAAGTCACCATGGATTCTTCTCCACATACATATCCAGTGCTATACATTATATTTTCTATCCATTCCTTCTTCTTAACTTCTATTACAATTAGCGTTATTCAGGTCCTCTAAACATTTTACCTAGATCATTACAGTAGCCTCCTAAGTGGTACCCATAACACTAGTTAACCTCTATTTCCATCTAGGTTTCAGGCCTCATTCCAGGTTGTGTTGCTTATTCACCACTTTGAGCTCATCACCCTTCTCAAAGACCTTCTGGGTTCCCCACTACCCATTACCTATAGTACACTATACCTGGCATCCAAAGCTAATCTGTCTTCAGCTTACCCCTGTGATCTTTTCTTCTGATTTCTCCCCTTGATAAATTCAACTTTTTGAAAAATCCGAGGCACCTTCCATCATCTCCCAGAGGCACTGTCCCTCATCCTCCAAACCAATCATTTCCTGTCTTTGTGTTCTTGCTCAATATCCTTGATTCTGGAGAACAGAGTCCAGAGACACTCTCCTGTGAGCAGTATTCTGTCCCTTGGCCATCTGATTGAAAAGAAAAGAGGAATTCAAGCCTCAGTAGAAGTCCCTAATCCTACACCCTCAATAGCAATGCACCAGACACATAATTGTTTTTTTTTAATTTTCAAAATACATGCAAAGAGTTTTCAACATTCATTCTTGCAAAACTTTATCTTCCAAATTTTTCTCCCTCCCTCCATTCGTTTCCCCTCCCCTAGAGAGCAAGTAATTATATATAGGTTAAATATGTGTAATTCTTCTAAACATATTTTCACATTTATCATGCTGCACAAGAAGAATCACGTTAAAAGGGGGAAGTGATAAAGAAAAAAACAAGCAAGCAAATAACAACAACAAAAAAAGGTGAAAATACTATATTGTGATTCACATTCAATTCTCATAGTTTTTTCTCTGGATGCAGATGGCTCTCTTCATCACAAGTCTCTTGGAATTGGCTTGAACCACCTCACTATAGAAAAGAGCCAAGTCCATTACAAAGGATCACTACATAATCTTGCTGTTGCTGTGTACAATTTTCTCTTGGTACTAATCACTTCACTTAGCATCAGTTCACGTAAATCTCTCTAGGTCTTTCAGAAATCATTCTGCTGATCATTTTTACAGAACAATATTATTCTATTACATACACATACCACATACATTCAACTATTCCCCAAATGACGAGCATCCATTTAGTTTCCAATTCCTTGTCACCATCAAAAAAGGGCTATAAACATTTTTGCACATGTGGGTCCTTTTCCCTCTTTTATAGCCTCTTAGGGAGACCATCCCAGTAGAGCCACTGTGGGATCAAAGGGTATGAACAGTTTTTTTTTAATTTATTTATTTATTAATACTTTTTATTTGCAAAACATATGCATGGGTAATTCCTAAACATTAACCCTTACAAAGCTTTCTGTTACAAATTTTCCCCCCTACTCCCCACCCCTCCCCTAGATGGCAGGATATCCACTACATGATAATTATGTTAGAATACTTAAGAAATCGAATATATGTATAGTTATTGCCACACATCAATTTTTGTGCAGGAGAAATCATATCTACAAGAAAGAATAATCCGATAAAGGAAATACAATGCAAGCAAACCTCAATAGAGAACATGAAAATGTTATGTTGTGGTCCACATTTCACATCCCTCTCTCTGGGTGTATATGGCTTTCTTCACTGAACAATTGGAACTGGTTTGAAGCATTTCATTGTTGAAGAGAGTCATGTCCCTCAGAACGAATCCTCATATAGTATTGTTGTTGCGGTGTATAATGATCTCCTGGTTCTGCTCATTTCACTCAGCATCAGTTCATGCAAGTCTCTCCAGGCCTCTCTGAAATCGTCCTGCTGTTCGTTTCTTATAGAGCAATAATATTCCATAATATTCATATACCATAATTTATTCAGCCATTCTCCAATTGATGGGCATCCATTCAGTTTCCAGTTTCTAGCCACTACAAAAAGAGCTGCCACCAACACTCTTGCACATGTGGGGCCCTTTCCTTCTTTTATGATTTCTTTGGCATATAAGCCCAATAGAAACACTGCTGGGTCAAAGGGGTATGCACAGTTTGATAACTTTTTGAGCATAGTTCCAAATTGCTCTCCAGAATGGTTGGATCCATTCACAGTTCCACTAATAATGCATCAGTGTCCCAGTCTTCCCACATCCCCTCCAACATTCATCGTTATCTTTTCCTGTCATTTTAGCCAATCTGACAAGTGTGTACTGGTACCTCACAGTTGTCGAAACTTACATTTCTCTGATCAATAGTGATTTGGAGCACCTTTTCATGTGATTATAAATAGTTTTAATTTCATCATCTGAAAATTGTCTGTTCATATTCTTTGACCATTTATCAATTGGAGAATGGCTTGAATTCTTATAAATATGAGACAGTTCTCTATAGATCTTAGAGATGAGACGTTTATCAGAACCCTTAAATGTAAAGATGATTTCCCAATTTGATGCTTCCCTCCTAATCTTGTCTGCATTAGTTTTATTTGTACAGAAAATTTTTAACTTAATTTAATCAAATTTATCCATCTGGTGTTCAATTAGGAGTTCCAGATCTTCTTTGGACATAAATTTATTCCATCTCCACAGGTCTGAGAGGTAAACTAATCTATGTTACTCTAATTTGGTTATAATATCACTCTTTATATCTAGATCATGAACCCATTTACATCTTATCTTGGTGTGCGGTGTTAGGTGTGGGTCCAGCCTTAATTTCTTCCACACTAGTTTCCAATTTTCCCAGCAGTTTTTGCTGAATAGTGAGTACTTATCCCAAAAGCTGGGGTCTTTGGGTTTATCAAACACTAAATTGCTAAACTTATTGCCTAGATTGTCCTGATATCCTATCCTATGCCACTGATCGACTGCTCTATTTCTCAGCTAGTACCAAATGATTTTGATGACCGCTGCTTTATAATATAGTTTTAGATCTAGTACAGCAAGGCCACCTTCATCTATCTTTTATTTTCATTAATCCCCTTGAAATTCTTGACCTTTGTTCTTTCAAATGAACTTTGCTACTATTTTTTCTAGATCTGTAAAATAAATTCTTGGGAGTTTGATTGGTATGGCACGAAATAAGTAAATTAGTTTGGGTAGTATTGTCATTTTTATTATATTCGCTCAGCCTACCCATGAGCACTTAATGTTTTTCCAATTGACTGATTTTATTTGTGGAAAGTGTTCTGTAGTTTAGTTCATATAGTTTCTGACTTTTCCTTGGCAGATAGATTCCCAAATATTTTATACTATCATCCGTTATTTTGA
>JAJPUD010014495.1:0-26706 GCA_023553655.1 Myrmecobius fasciatus | reverse complement strand
AGTGTGTGTGTGTGTGTACTTATTCCATTACTAGATTGTAAATGCTATGAAAGCAAGTACTCAATATTTTCTTAACTTTTGACTACTTTTCCCCTCTATCACAACACTGTATATGCATTAGACATAAAAGTTTTACTACTGATTTAAATTAAATCATTATTGTATCCTTCAAGAAAAGAATTCTCTTTTAGGTGAAGATTTGTGGCCAAGTTTCTACTAGGTATGAACAAAAAAGTAAAAAGGAGAAAGAAAAGGGAAATGAATAAAAGTTACCAGGGGAACATTTTTAATAATATGATAATTTCAGTTTGGGCATCTTGGTTTTAATATCTTCAAATACAGGAGGTGTGTTACAAACCTTATGAAAATCAGCAGACATAAAGTAATAGATTTTTAGCTGCAAACATGATAAAGAGGATTAAGTTTGTCTCTCATTTTATAGATTAGGAAGAAAGCAGAATTGGTGAACTTATATGAATTTCCTAAAGTCACAAAATAATAATTAGAAGAACAAGTATTTGAACATAGATTATTCTGCCTCTATATCAGCCAAGTTGGCCTCTAAATTTCTAGGAATGCAATTCAGAAATTTGGAAGAGAAGTTGACTCTAAATCTGGATAATAAGTTTGCCAATGTTCTCAGAATGTTGTATCAGAATTGGGCCCTGTATAGTGGGCAAACTAGTCCTGCATGCTTAGTTATTCCACCTATTCTTTTCATATTCTGATTATGCTATCACATAGGACAAAGGGAATAGAAGAAACAAAAGAGATACAATAAGAATATGATCTTCAGTTCATTCTTTGACATTTGCTGAATGATATTTTCTTAAGATTTTAAAAGAAACATATATTGGAATTGATTTTTATTTTGCTACAAATGATCCCCAGCAATAGGAAAATATCTAAATAGCAGATTTAAGTTCAATGTTTAATGTGGATGTCATTTTAACTAACTAAATCAATCAGGGAAAGATCAATTAAAAAATAAACATTGTTAAGTATCTTCTGGGTACTTATTTGAATTAAGTACAGGGAATACAGATAGTAAAGTGATAGTGTCTCCAATCTCAAGGTGCTTGCAAAATAAAGTTTTGTTTACACCCCCAAATAATTTTCATGTTTATGTTGAATATTTGCTGAAATTAACAATTTATTATAAGGCATAAATTCTCTAGCTCATGATGAATATCAACTACTTTTTGAGATTAAGCCAAGAACTAGGAAAGCTAAATAGATTATAGTCTTGGCTCTACTAATTCTGACTTTGGTTCACTTATGTAATGTTTTCTTTTCTCTTATATGTTAAAGGAGCCTTTTGGGCTAGATTGTTTCCTATGGTTTGAATCTTTTACTCTAACATATGCATATTCAGTATATTTGCGATAGAGGGTAGTCATTTTAATGAAAAAAAATTTCTTCCCTTCCATGATTCATTCTCTTCTTTCCAACTTAGATTGCTTCACATCAATTTTCATATTGCTCCTTCTATATTAGTTTTTTGTTGCCTTGATGATTCTATGGTATATACATGTTAGAATAATGCTTTTTTTCTGTTCTCAGACAGGATTAATTCCAAAGTGGCCAGTCATTGACTTCTTTGCTTCCTCTCTTTTTATTCTTAAGTCCCTTATGATAAGTTGAAGCAGATTCTTTCATCTGCCAGTGGCTTATTTAGGTCTCAGTACAGGCATTCAAGTCTTACAATTAACTTATTTACTCATTTCATTTTTACAATTGATTCTGCTCAGTGGCAGCCCTCAAATGATGCCCTATCTATATTTCCTGTTGATTTTTTACAGCGGTCTGGCCCATTATGTCTGACAGAGTTATTAAATCATTCATTAAGTTCCAGGGAATTACTTTAGTCTATTCCTCAGTAGTGTAAAAACTTACTAGAGTGATTCGATCATTCTCATTGTGTGTGTGTGTATGTGTGTGTGTGTGTGTGTGTTTGTGTGTGCATATCCACATCATTCAATGCAACTTGTCCTTGCCATGGTAATTCTGTTTCTTCTTTCTAGCTTTTGCTGAATGCTAATGGAAATAAATCATGTTAGTGGAATTCAAAAAAAAAATCGTCTTCCTAAACTTATGGATTTTTGTTGTTGTTTCTTGCCATTCATCCCTTCCTGGTAGTTCATCATTGCAGACACTTGTCAGAGTGAATTCACATTTAAATGTACCGGGCAAAACTGTTTCTGTCTCAGTTCTTTGCTCTGTAGGAATGAAGAGAAATAGTGTGAAGGACTAGAATCTGCCTTGGAGATGAATCATTCTACATTATGCTCTGATTATATGTCACTATGAAATTTAGGAGAGCAAGATGTGATAAATATCTGTTCTATGTAAAAAAGAGATCTATGAATAATAGGATTTTGCTCTAAAATGAGAAGACATAAAGTTTCTCTCTCCTCTCTTATCAGTTTTACCTACCAATGCACGTTTCTCAATACCCATCTGTGATGTAGTGGCAAAATTGTATGGATCATTGAGGCACTGAGAGGTTAAGATCATTTGGTCCATTTCAGAGGAATGGATTGGATAGAAATTTTTTTGATTGTAATTCCAGCATTCCATATTACTTCTATTTAAAAAACAAATAAAACCTACCCTTACTAACAGCTCATATAGCACTCAATATCACTGACCCCTTCTTCTTTCCTCCTAAATTTTCATGAGTCTTTTTTTATTATTTATTTCCTATTATCTCGTTCTTTTCAGCCTCCTTTTCTGAGTCGTCATACATATTTTTTTAACCTAAAACATGGACTGTCCTAGGCTTTCATCTATATCTATATTTAAACATGACCATGGTACATGCTTCAATTACCAAGATGATATACACACATATACACATATGTATATACTTTCTTGATCATTTAAACATATAGTGCATAGTTAAACCATGGTATTAAGTGTGTATATAAAATACATTAATAATAATTTAATAGTGTTGTATATTATAATATTTTATTATACTGTACATAGATATTATATATATTTGCCTATATCTGCACTGTTTTCTGAACTATGGTCAGAGGAAGTGATAAAGAGTAGACAGTTATGACTAAGGAAAAGCTGGTTTTGGTGTCTATTAGACTGGGGCTGGAATGGGGAAAGAGAATGAGGCAAAATGCTTTTGTGTAGTGAGGAATTTGAGGAAATGACTGCATATACACACACTTATGAATAGAACAATGATGGTAGGTAATTACATGATCAAGATGGTAAACACAGAGAATATTTATTAAGTACATAATATCATGGTTTCATTCATCAGATAATCTCTAGGCATATAAACAATATATGGCATATATATCACATATATTTGTATTTACACATGTACATGCATAGTTCTTTTTGTTTTCCTCTCCTGAGTTTTGATCATACCTTAATAACTAGTAAGGTATGATCAAAAGCCTGTCAAACATTCTCTGGAATGTTTCCGAATGTCTCAAAATTATCTGTCCAGAGTGAAATTTAATATTTTCTCTTTAAAGTCATATTTTCCACATTTCCACTAAGGACAATGTCATCCTTTCTAATTAATTAAGTTCAAGTCCTTGGAGTCATTATTAATTTTTGAATGTATCCCTACCCCTCCACATTCTCATATCCAATCACTTGCTAAGTCTTATTGATTTATTTCCACAATATATCTTGCCTCTATTCCATTTTCTTTGTTTATACAGTTACCACATTTCTTTAGGTCTTCATCACTTCAAAATTTCATGAGTTCAATTCTGGCCTCAGACACTTACTAACTGTGTGACCCTGGATGAGTAATTTAAACTTTTTTCCCCTTAATCCACTAGAGAAGAAAATGGTAAACCACTCTTGTTGTTTACTTTGACAAAGAACAAAAACATTAAAACAAAAAACAACCCATGGATATTATGTTATGGTCCATGGAGTCACAAAGAGTTGGACATGACCAAATAACTGAACAAATTGTATTTCCAAATATATTGTAAGCTCCTTGAGGACTTTTTTACTCTTTTTGTATCCCTTGTGCTTAACACAGTATGTGGCACATAGTAGGTTCTTAGTAAATAATTATTCATTAATTGATTGTTAGCCTGAAGAAAATTAAATTATGCTCTGTCATTTCATATTTAATATCAATCTGTAATGAAATCTTCTCTGTCAAAATTTCTATCTTTTAGCCTAACTCAAAAGAGACCCCTCTCATTATAGCTGAAGAATATAATTATTTCCAGCTCTGAAGGTATCTATCGGAGCAGAGATCCTTACTTTTGTTTACTATGTAGAGAAAAATCATCTTGAACTCACTTCTCCCACAAAGACAGGTTCCTTTGACTAAGTTATTTTCCTCATCAAAGATGAGGGTGATCTGTCCTACAAAGGGGAAACTAGGGGAGGGAAAGCCTGATTAGGGTAATTTTTCTAACCAGAAATTGGTAGAGGCAGCTAGATCTCATGACCAGCCCACTGTTGCCTCTACCTTCCTCCTCAATAATGAAGTAATGGGAGGAATTTGAGTAAACTTAGCATACTTGCTCATCAAAATGTCCCCTATTGTCTTGCATTTTTCAGGGGAGATTTCAATGATGTGCTGTTTGGAAAATAGATCTGGATTCAAACAGTCCTATGATACTCACTTGGACATTTTTGATCACTGACAAAGATCAAAGACCTCAATTTATTGGTTATTGCTTGATTAACTAATAAATTGATTAAACACACCCAGAACCTTGTATCTCAAAATTTCAATCAGCACTAGCTAAAGACTATAAAAGTACTAATATAAAGGTTGTAAATAAAGGGGTCCATGAGTTTGTCTTAAAAATATTTATTTTATTATATTTCAACAGTATTAGTTTTTTATGTCATAGACTTCACCAAGTATCAAAAGGAGACCTTGACAGAAAAAAATAAACTTTCAACAAATGATCTCTTGATTTGTTGGTGTCATTTTAATATCATGACTATGTCTGAAGATGGGGGCCACAGAGAACTGAGGGTATTTTGTATTTTTTTAATTGTTTTTGTGAGTTACCACAACAAAAATATTACCTAATGCCCAGGCTTTCAGTCTTGCTGTGCTGTAATTCTCCAAAATTAGTCTTATGTCTCAGTAGATATCCAGCAACATTCTTGTATGTTACACAGCTTATGTTAGCTATCTTGGTGGAACTCAATTTTTACCCCACATACTACTCTTTACTTTTGTAGTCCCAGTCCATAGGATTCTCAGGTGATGCCTTGCCTGGGTTCAAGCTCTACTATGAGCATTGAATTTAGAGTCACGTTTTAAATTAAAATTCCAGTTCTTTTTATTTTCCATGTAGGCTCCAAAAAAGTCACTTGATTTCTCTTTTGCCCATTTCCCCTCCATCTATATAATGATATAATGAAGATGGTTGGTTTAGGGGGTCTTCATGGCATCTTCCAGCTCTCAATCTTATGATTCTATAAATTAACTATGTGATTATTTATAGACTGGCTAAGTGAATTAGAATGTTACCTAATTCAACTAGACTTCAGTTTTTAATAAAACCAGGGAAGGACACAGCAGGGAGAAAGGAAGTCCAGGCATAGAGGAAGCCATTAAAAAGGCACAGGAGTTGGAAAAAAGGAACATCATGTTTGAGAAATAAGAAATCTAGTGTCTTGATGTATGTATGAGTGTAAGAAGACTGGCATCAGGAAGAGAAGCTGTGAAGAGCTTCTGTATCTATGAAGTTATGGGGGTAATAAGTAATCTTTCAATCAAATTAATTCAGCACATATTTATTTAGTGTCCACATTGTGCAAGATGGTATTCTGGGTCCTGATTTTTCTGTTTCTGTTTCTGTTTCTGTTTCTCTCTCTCTCTCTCTCTCTCTCTCTCTCTCTCTCTCTCTCTCTCTCTCTCTCTCTGTCTTTGTCTTTCTCTGTCCCTCTCCATCTCTCCCCCCACCCCTGTCTCTCTCTCTGTCTGTTGCTCTTTCTCTTTGTGTCTCTGTGTCTTTGTCTCTCTCCATCTTTCTCTTCCCTTCTCTCTCCCTCTCCATCTCTGTCTCTGTCTCTGTCTCTGTGTCTCTCTGTGTCTCTCTCTCTGTCTTTGTCTTTGTCTGTGTCTCTGTCTCTGTCTCTGTCTCTGTCTCTCTCTGTATCTCTCTCTGTCTCTGTCTCTCTCTCTCTCTCTCTCTCTCTCTTCCTTCCTTTCCCCACACTGAAATAAATACTACCTTAAAGAGGCTTAAAGTTCCTTTCCATCTTTCCAACTTTTGGATTTTCTCTTGTATATTAAGAGATAAGTAAAACTTGAGAACTGGGTTGGAGGTATGCCAGAAACCTGATTTTTAGAAATGATGTGTTTTTTAAATTGCTTTTTTGTACCTGGGTTAATGTAATGCATTAATATTTAATAACATGGAACATTAGTTCCGATTTCTTTATAGTTATTAACAAACAAAACCTGTCAGACTTTCTTTAAAGCTACACTAAGCCCTCATGAAGAGTCCAAGTCAACCTGATAGTATTTATCCTGGGGAGTATAAGGGGGAGGGGGAAGAGAGTTGAGGAATAAATCAGTTTTGTTATGATAAATTAATTCCCAAATGTCAAATACTTTATCCTTTGATGAAAATAAGCAAACAAAAATTTTCTCTCTACAGACATTTAGTATTTCAAAATTGCTTACTGTTTTGATTTGATATTCACATAGATAATAATTTTTATTGTGCCCAAGCACTCCACTCAGACCCCTTGGGCCTGATTCTCACTTAATGAGTGCTGAGGCACGTGATATAGAATGAAGGCAGGTTGTTCGATAAATGGTTTCATCTATGTAATGAGATATGTGAGAATTCACAAGAGCAGATGTCCAGATACATCGGATGCCTCCCAAATAGGATTGGGAAGTGAAAAAGCAAAGTGATCTCTGGATGATAACAATAATAATCTTCCTTTATTGAGTACTTTTCTCAAAAGATCCCAAAGTGATTTACAGAAATTATCTCATTAATGCACATAATACTCCTGTGAAGTTGGTAAATGACAAATTCTTATTTTGAAAAACAAAACAGAACACAAGCTAAGTCAATGGTAAGTGATGTGACCTTAAAAGTTTGTTTAGAAAATGAATTTGTTATAGTCTAGCTGCAAACCAATGTTCTTCAAATTTTATTAAATCATTGGCTTTCAAAATTGAGTATTCAACCCCAGTGATGACCCCAAAGTAAAGAAGTCAATGACCACTATACTCTTTCTAATGATTCTTTGAAAAATCCTTAAATTTCAAATAACCAAATGCTAATTAAGGGTAACAATGGTCAAATCATAAATTCCTTGGATGTCAATTAATCCTCTGGAAAATGAGATGTTTATTATTTCTACCACCTCACAGAATTTTTTCTGAAAAATACTTTAAAAAAATCTAAATGTGCTATCCCGAGATATTTATAGGATCTTACGTTGAGAGCTTGAAAAAACCTTAGAAATCATGACAGGAGAGATTTGGGGCCAGAATTTCTTTAGCTATCATAGAATCATAGTTTTACAATTAAAAGATTTGATCACAACATAGAATTTTCACTTTTTTGCTGCTATTTGCTTGAATTTTTTTCCCTTTTTGATTTAATTATTTCTGTGCAGCAAGATAATTATATAAATACATATATCTGTATTGGATTTATATATATATTTTACCATGTTTAACATATATTGGTTTACTTGCCATCGAGGGGAAGAAGTGGGGGGAAAGAAGGGAAATTGGAATGCAAGGTTTTGCAAGGGTCAATGGTAAAAATTATTCTTGCATATGTTTTGAAAATAAAAAGCTTCAGTAAAAATTAATAATATTCATTAGTGGGAAAAAAAGAATTAAAAGAGATCTCCAGGGCTATCTAATTCTACACTCTCATTTTGCAGTTAAAAAAAACTGGGGCTGGCTCAGTAGCAAGATGTGAGATTTGTAGCACAACCACAAAAGGCAAATTTTGATCCCCTGAAACAGCATAACAGGTAGGACTGGGCCACGACAAGTCAGTATAGTGGAAAAGCTTTCAGAAAAAACAAAGTTTGGGAAAATCCCCCCAGTGTCCTATGAGCAGAGCTCCTTTGAAAAATGAGCAAAAAAGGCAAAAAGAGTTTTGTGCATAAGAAAGCTGGAATGGCAACAAAGAAGATCAGATCACAAACCCATAAGAGCACAATGGCAAAATATCTATATGTGAAGTGTCAAAGGAGGATTTTGAATTGGGCTCAAGCTCAAAAGGCTCTCTTGGAAGAGCTCAAAAAAGTTCTAAAAAGAGAGAGAGAGAAAAAAAAACGGAGAAAATAAATGAGAGCTATACAGAAGAATCATGAAAGTTTATGGAAAAAAGTCAAAGATCTTTGTAAAGGAAGTACAAAAATTGACTGTGTGAACAACTTTTTAAAATTAAATTAAGTGAAATGGGAAAAAATACTGAAAAAAAGAACAAGTCCATAAAAAGTAGAATTGGAAACTGGGGCAAAGGGAGCTTAAGCATTAGAGGTAAGATTTAGATCTATGTCCTTTGATTCCAGAGCCTTCCATTCTGCTAACATAACTGCTTTAAATGTGTCAAAATTCTTTGTTTTACTAATAATGGAATTGAAGGCCAGAAAATTAAGTAGCTTGCTCAGTCACACAGGCTTTGCACCAGAACCAGGATATGAAGCACTATTATCTGACTTAAAATTCAGGAAACTCTCCCTTTCTCTTTCCCTCTCCCTATTCTTTTACCTTTCCTTCTTGCTTTCTCTCTTGTGTCCTTTCCTGTCCAGTCCTGTCTTCTGTCCTCCCCTTCAAAAAGAGCTGGAAATAGAGTAGATGCCCATCAGTTAAGGAATGGCTGAATAAGTTGTGGCACATGAATGCAATGGAATATTATTGTTTTATAAAAATGATTAGCAGGTTGATTTTAGAAAAGTCTGGAAAAACTTATGTGAATTTATGCTGAGTGAAGTGAGCAGAACCAACACTGTACACAGTAACAATAAAATTATGTGATAATCAGTAGTGATTGACTTGGCTTTTCTCAGCAATATGGTGATGATTCATGACAATTCCAATAGACTTCGAATTGAAGATGCCATCCATAGCTACAGAGAGAAATCTGGAGACTGAATGTAGATTGAAGTATGTGTATTTTCACCTTTGTTTGTTTTTCTTTCTTGTTGTCTTTTCTCCTTTTTGGTCTGATTTTTCTTGTACAACATGATAAATATGAAAATATGTTTTAAAGGATCACACAAATTTAATCTGTATCAAAATACTTATTGTCTTGGGAGGATAAGGGAGAGAGGGAGCAATATTTGGAATGCAAAATGTTACAAAAATGAATCTTGAAAACTATCTTTAGAGTAGTACTGAAGCAAAACACACTGTGGACATATTACTAAAGCATTTTTATGCTCTAGAAGAGCTTACAAAGTTTTGGGGATAACCAGATTATATACAATAAAACAATTATATGTGTATTTGATACATATATCATAAAACAAATAAAGTACTGAATTTAATTTTTATACTTTGATGGATATGCCTATAATCTAAGAACTACTCAATATGGAATTGTGTAATTTAAATGAGATGGTAGGACTGTTTTCTTAACCAATCACCTACAAATTTGTTTTCCATTTGACCAAATCTATTTTAGGGAGTTTTCTTCAGGTAATTTCTGTGTTTTCTTTTCCAAACTCTCCTGCAAACTCTCATTTCCTTTCTGCATATTTCTTCTAACTCTCTTTTAAGATCTTTTTTAATTCTTCCAAGAGAGCCTTGTAAAATGGAAATCAACTCATATCACCCTTTGAGGCTTCATCTGGAGACTTTTTGTGTTTAGTGACCTCAAGGTGTGAGGTCTGTTCTTCCCCTGTTTCCATCAAAGTCATCTACAGTCAGAGCTCTTTTTTCTTTTTTGCATCCAGGGAGAAATTTGCTACTTAAAAAAGCCTAAAAACTAAAAATCTTTCACATGTGGAGCTAGTCATGTGAAAAACAATGTAGTTGAATTGTTAAGTCACTTCAGAGAGATATCTAATTAACATCTTTGCTATTTAGGGTCTCAAAACCCTTCAATCAACTGTCCTGAACAGACAGCACTCTCATGAATAACAGTAAGAACAAACTCAAGACTAATCAACAAGTATTTATTAAACATTTCCACAGTATCAGGAACTGTGCCAATTTCTGGGGATACAAATGCAAACAAAAAATAAATGCAGTCCCTGTCCTAACGGAAGTTGTTTTCTAATGGGAGAAGTTAATTTAAAAAATAAATAAATAAATAAACCTGAAGGGAGTTAGGGTTAGGATTTGTCACTTGGTGAAGCCTTAAAAATGAAGAATGACTGCTCATGATCTCTTCCTCAAAACAGACATTCCAGGAAAAAGTCATCAATGGGACAAAGGAATCACACACATGGAAATATGAAGTTTAAGTCCACAAAATGAAATAAACAGTAAGTTTTACCATGATATACTGACAAAAGTAAATTTTTTCCCTCACATATTTAAATTATAATGTAGTAATAGTTTATATTAGTATATAGGGAATTTTGAAGTACTCAGGAAGAGGAACCTTAGAGACTGAGAAATTAATGATATATGAAATGGGTAATTGGAACTGGAT
Organism: Myrmecobius fasciatus; assembly: GCA_023553655.1. Classification (NCBI taxonomy): domain Eukaryota; kingdom Metazoa; phylum Chordata; class Mammalia; order Dasyuromorphia; family Myrmecobiidae; genus Myrmecobius; species Myrmecobius fasciatus. Next base: position 16,096 of record JAJPUD010014495.1, on the reverse strand, counting down.
GTAAAAAAAATGGAAGTGGGAGGGACTGCTATGTCCCAGAATGCTACTGTAGGCAGGAAGAAAGAATAAAATAGGATTGATCTGATAAGAATAATAAAGAAACTCCAAAATCATTGTCATATTCTGTGTTATAATTAGTGATTGGGTGGAAGAGCTTATGGGTGCTACTATTTTCTGTAGATTAAAGGGGCAGAGAGAAAATATTGAGTTAGTCATTTATTCAACAATCATTTATCAGCCTCTTATTAGTTGCCAGGAACAGAGAGCAGTGCAGATTTTTGCTTTTGCTAGGCTTAATCCGAATAAGCCAGACACTTAAATTCGCTGAAACAGAAGAGCTTCAATAGTCTTTTTGAATGTATTAGAAAAAAGCTGCTATATATTGATACGTAAAATACATTTTTACTTAAAATGCATTTCTTAAAAATCCCCACGTGCTTCAATGTGATCAGTTTCAGTTATATGATTTCCTATATTACTTCCTCCAAATAAGAACTCTAGACAAAGATAACAAGATATAAATACATATATTTGGCTGAGTTCTGAAATGACATGGAAAATGAGTCAGAGAGATAGGGAATCTGTTCCAGATGGCAGGAGCACAAAGGAGAAGGGCATCAAGAGAAATGAGGTCAAGAATGATACCAAGATTATAGACAATATAGGTAAATGGGAAATTTGATTTGAAAACCTAATGGAAATATAGCTGGGCTTGATACAGCTTCTTTGCCTGTTATCCCAGGCAAGGAATTGTTCTTTGAAGCATTCATCTGCAGACAACTAAAGTAAGGTCAAAAGTTTAATTTCCCTGATAAGGAGAGGGGACAGATAAGACAGAGGCATTAAATCTATTAAGAGATATGAAAAGTTGAATTTTATGCCTAAGACTATTAGACAAGTTTAAAGAGAGATTAGTTGTGAACTCCACCTCAAATCTGAAAATCCTCAAGATTTTCCTCATCCCCTTTAATGACTTTCATCTAGTCATTCAAGTTTGAAACTTTGAATTCACCCTTCTATATTCTCTCCCTTTTATTCCATATTAATTTTGTCTTTGAATCCTGTCAATTTTATCATCCTTCTATATTTCTCCTTTCACTTCCCTCTTCTCTAAATCTCTCAGCAGCTCTCTTAGTCTAAATATCATTTGTCTTACCTCTTTTCAGAATTAATTGCAAAAATCTCTTACTTGCTATCCTAGCCTCTAATTTCTCTTTCTTCCAGTACACCACTCATCACAATGCCTGATTAATCTTTCTTATGCATATATCTGACCACCTCACTTCCCTTCTCAAGACTTCAATTTCTCCCTATTATCTGCTTAATATAATCCCATTTCTTTGACTAGGTACTTGAAGCTTTCTAAAATCTAATCTTGGGCTGCTGAAAAACAAAACAAAACAAAACAAAACAAATCAAACAAACAAACAAACAAATCTCATAATGCCTCCTTTTAGAACTCTCCTCTCCAAAGTCTATTAGCTTTTCATTAAACACAATCTGCTTTCTTTTCTTCTGTAACTGTTTATGTCCCTGCCTCTTTGAATGGATTTCCCATCTTTTCAAACCCAATTATCCATCAATTGAAAACTTTCTTAAAATCACAGCAAGGCAACTATCCACTATGTGCCAGTTATTTTGTCAAGCACTAAAGATATGAAAAGAGGGAAAAGATAGTCTCTAATATGAAGGAATTTTCAGTCTAATATGGAATAGAGTATACAAGCAACAATGTACAAACAATATACATGCAGAATAAATTGGAGATAATTTTACAGAAGAAGCACAAGTAAATTCAAGTGGCAAATATTTTTTCCTCATTTTTACTAGATAAAATTAATTCACTATCACCAAATAAACTCAATTAATATATTTCTTATTTTTTACATTAACTTGCAGACATGTTATTTTCTCTAGTAAAATCCAATATAATAGGCATATTTAAATCATCTACATGTGAAAAAAATTCTACTAGATCTTGTAGTCATAAGGAAAAGGGGAACCAACAGATGTTGCTTTTGAGGAAAATATATTCTTCCTATAGACTGGGGTGTTTTTGTTTGTTTTCTTAAGTTAATTTTCTTCAATCAATAAAATTTAACCTTTTTTCCCACCTGTTCCTTTACTCTCTAAAATTGAGAAATAGAGCAAAATCCCTGTTATAAACCTATAGAGTTTGCAGAATCAAATAAACAAACAAACAAACAAAAAAAAAAACTCACTGACCATGCTAAAAAAAAGTCTCAATCTGCAAGCTGAGTCCATCTCTATGAAGAGATGGAAAATATGCCTAATGCTGATGTCTTGTGGAATCATGGTTGGTTCTACAGTTGATGAGGGTTCCTAAGTCTCTCAAAATTGTTTGTCTTTAACATACAGTCACTGAAGCCTCTTTGAAGCCACTTTGGCTCACTTTACTCTTCATCATTTCTTTAAAATTTTTCCAGGTTTCTCTAAAACTTCCCTTGATTATTTCTTATCTCACAATAGTTATTCTATTACATTTATATGCTAGTTATAGCCAATTCTTTGCAATTTCAAAAAGGACTACTATAAATAACTTTTTGCACATCAGTGGAATTTATCCTCTTAGGTCAAATTCATCTCTTCCCTTACTCTCTTATTCTCCCCTTTACTTATTACCTTTCACTCTTACTTTCTGTTTGAATTAAATACATTTGTGTTCAACTCTTCATCACTCCATTTGGGGTTTTCTTATAAAAAGATACATGAGGGATTCGTTATTTCCTTGTTCAACTCATTGTACAGATGATGAGGTTGAAACAAACAGGGTTAAGTGATTTGCCTAGGGTCACACAGCTCATCAATGTTTAAGACCAAATTTGAACTTGGGGGATCTTGACTATAGGTCAGGTACACTATGCACTACATTACCTAACTGCTCATACTTAACTAGATATATGTGTAGTTTCTGTTCCTTTGACCAGTTCAAATGAAAATGAGTTTGAAGTATCATTTGCTTCTCCTTCCTGATTTGCATAGATGTCTACTTGTGTACACGGATTGTGTGAGATTTTCTCTTCTTTCCTTTCCCTGTTACCCTGAAAATGAACTCTTCTATTATCTTTTCATTCTCTTTTTTAAGATCACAAAACTGTGACATAACTATTTTCATGCCCTCTGTATAATTAGATAATCTCTAAGATGCCTGATAATAACATTATAAAAAGACAGACATATCATCCAGTCATATTACAATACAAATAGTATTTTTGCATAGTTCCTTGTGATGGCTAACTCTTATTTTCCTTTATGTATTTCTCTTGAGTCCTGCTTACACTCCAGAATTTCTATGTTTTTTTTAAATCAAGAATGCTTGGAAATACTAGATTTCCTTAAAGGTCTATCCCCTTCCTTTGCCTCTAGAGCATAGCACTTCTTCTTCTTCTTCTTTTTTTTTTTAATTTTAAAGTGAGGCCTCATCTATTTATTAATTTTTACATGTTTATACTGATGACTAGTTGTAGTCAGATTCATAACCTTATTCATCTTCTTTTAGGTCTCTCAAAGAATAGAAAGAAGACACAGTATATGACAGATAGTTTCTTGGCTTTTTTGCATAGTTACTGATAGAAGATAAAAAAGAACAGTAAATCTGGAGTAATAGTAGTAGCTAGTAGTAGTAATAGTAGTAGCAGTAGTAGTAGCAGTACTATTACTACTACTAATAACAATGATAAAATAAATGTATAATACAATATAATTACAATACAATTATTTTTTAATTAATGTAATTAATATAATACAATCAAAATATTCTGGATACCTCAATCAATATACTGTATTGGAATCAGACCACAATCACAAGTCGAATTATTGCCCATAATTGGACAGATAAAACATTGATATAAAGGCATAAACATAGTGTTTTTAAATAGATGTTGCCATCCCAAATATTATAATCTCCAAATTAAATGGAATAAGAGTTTGCATCATGAGTTGACTGAGATTAAATTTATATTAGAACAAGATAAATAGCATATCTCTCATGTTATCATCTATGCTACTGAATTTGTATCAAAGATGCTTCTGCTGATCTTGCACAGAATAAATTTAAAACTAATACTGTTATCTAACTACAAAACACTCTATTCTATCACTGGGAGGAATAGTATATGTAACAAGGAACTCATCTCCAGAACATTTCTGCCTAAACTCCATTGAAATTGATAAGGAGATGATGATGATGATGATGATGATGATGATGATGATGACAGTGTAGCCTGCTATTGACCTATAAAATCTTTTTTTTTCTTCTTTTTTTTTTCTAGGTATGCTTACATTTTATGATTTGTTGTTGTTGATGTTAAATTGTTTTCAGTCAAGCCTGACTCTTATTGATCCTATTTGGGGTTTCCTTGGCAGAGATACTGTAATGGTTTTCCATTTCCTTTTAGCTCATTAATCATATGAGGAAACCAAGGTCAACTGACTTGCCCAGAATAACACAGCTAGTAAGTGTTTGAGGCTAAATTTGAACTGACTCTGGGTCTAGAGCTCTATATATCTCTTGTCGTCTATGATATCATAATTTAAACTCTAATCATTGAATGGATATGGATGGTTGTGGATACTAACTAATATTTGATTCTGAATGTATCTCCTCATTTCTTGATTTTTTTTTCTGGCCAGTTTCATAGATATCTATATAGATATCTATATCTATTTATACATATAGGTAGATAGATAGATATAGATCTAGCTAGAAATTGAGATCAATAGATTGGTAGAGTTAGATAGAGATGGGTAGATAAATGATAGAAACATAGATAGATATAACTTAGCTTGCTTATTCCTTCTTGTTGAATGTAGTCAGTGGGTTCCATTTTAATTTTCAGGAAGATGTTTACTTAAAGTTTGATGCTTCTTGTGCCAAGCTACTAATTCACTTTCCAATTCTCCCAGTGTTCTCATTTGTTTTCTAAAATTTTCCTCCAAAAAAATCAATACCCATAAAAATAAACTCTTGTTTTTATCTCTTCAAGGATTTCTTGTTGAATCTGTGCTCCATCTGTGTTTTTTATGACTTTGCTTTTAAATGTTTTGGAATCATTCTTTTTTTCAAATTTGTGTGTTGAGAGTCCATATGACTAATATTTTTTTATGATTTTGTGAACTTTTTTGCTCATTTTTCCACCAAATTATTGACATTTGACTTTATTTTATGGTTATGATTTGCACATTTCTGAAGGAAATGTCTAGGTTAGTCTTCCTGTTACATTCCTAGGGTAATGACTGTTGATTTTTCTAGGATCTCAGGAAGAACTAACCCTGGGTACTTGCAAGTTTTTAATCATCCCAAAATTATCTAACTAAGGGCAAAGTCTAATTTCTCTCATCTGGTTTGAACTCTGCAAGTTCCTGACCTGGATTTGGGTCTGAGAAATTCATTTGTGGGATTGTTCTTATTACAATTTCAGTATGACATCATTTGACTCATCATCAGTCAAATAAAAGTTTTACTTGTTCAAAATGAAAGAAATGTAGCCCTTTTAAAATATATAGGATTCTTGCCTGGCTCTTTTGCTTTTTTCCTATCGTTAGAACCATTGAAGGTTGTTACTTGCTTTTGAGATTGATTCTTGCTTAAGACAGCCTATAGCATACGAACATTCCTTAGTCTGGAACAAAACCCTTAGACCTGGGTATCTTCCTTTCTTAGACCTATGTCTGAGTTGTGCATAAAAGTGCTGCCACTTAGAACGTTTTCCTACCCTATGAAAAAAAATACCTGTTTTTGCTCTGATGCACAGCCCTTTCTTGTTATAAAATGATTGGTATAAGTGTTCCTGGAGAGACCCTCCTTCCACCCCCAGTTTCCATAGATTTCTCTGCCTTCTATGCTGAATTGTACTAGGGAACAAAAAAAAAATACTACTGTAATTTTGTTTTTGGATTTCTGGACCAGAACTTTATCTGATTCCTTTTTTTAGATTTATGTAGAGGTGTTGTGGTGAAAGGGTAAGCTCTATTGTGCTTCTTACTACACTACTATTTTGGTTCCACCTCCTCTTCTAGTTAGTTGTCAACTCATTAAAGACAGGCGCTTTTAATGGTTTTCGTGTTCTGAGGGTACTGACTTAAGTGCCTTAATAGACAGTCAGTAATATTTTTATTGATTTGAGAGGTTATAGTACAGCATATAAACATGATAAAAAATTTAAATCTTTTTTATTCCAGAGAGGATCACAATTAAAGAAGATAACTATACTCAGCAGCGCATTTGATGTGGTAAAAATTAGAAATCTGACAACAGCAAAGTAAATGTAAGTTGACAAGGAATTTATTTCTTTAGAGAAAAGCATTGGAATAAGGAATAAAATGTAGATACAGAAATCTGTATATTACAAGTATCTTAGAGCAGAATGTTTTTTTCATGACTGGGGCATAAGCCTAACAGCATCGTGCGATAGAAAGTAGAATAGTTTTGTAGTTATGTGGCTTGAGTTCAAATATCATCCTCTGTTTCCCTAAATGTTACTTAATCTCCATGGAGTTGTGTTTCCACATCTGCAAAATGAGGAGGCTATACAACATAATATGTGAAGCAACTTCTTGCTCTACATTTATGATTCTATTAAATATTCTATAAATAAATTCAAATATGGAGATTCTGGCCAGAGAAATTTTGAGGGTCTGAGTGAGAGGAAGAAGTAGATCATATAATGCCAAGCTAAGACATGGCAATTCTAGGGCAGTGAATTGGAGGGAAAAAGAGAAGGTATGTTGACTAGTGGCAAAGAAGGGAGATGTTAATGAAATATTCCCAGATCTATAAGCTTTTGACAAAAGATTAGCACTAGAAGACTTCTGCCTCTGCTCCAGCATCCTTCATAAAATGTTGATATCTCCAGTCTTCCCCAATTGGTGAGTTTCTCCTCCAAACCTACATTTCATAAGGTACCCATTCAACTTATGCTCATTTGAAACATGGAAATTCATAGCACCTGGAAGTTCTTTTTCATCTTGTCCTAAAAGAAATACACATCTCTCTTCTTTCAGATTTTTTGATCTCTTTAATGTGTTATTCTTAGCTAGAATGTAAACTGCCTTTCTTTTGTCTTATATTTGTATTCTTATCACCTAAAGCAATGGTTTGGCCATAGTAAATACTTAATAAATAAAATATCTGTCTATCTATACTTATATAGTATAAATACAGTCTGCTCACATGAAGACTTATTGCTCATTATTATATTTCTATCACATGTACCAGGCTGTGATAGCAATGTGCCCGTGTGGTCCAGTACAAGTAATCAATCAATCAAGCTCTTCTTCAACATGTACTATGATACAGCCACTGGGCTATGCATTAGGGAGACAAAGCCAAATATAAAATGGTTTCTTATCTCAGCTTGAGTAGTTAGGACCAAGGACAGGGGTAGCTTTTCATTAATTCCTCGTTATTTTTACAATAGTATATCTATGTCTTCTTTTATTTTCACTCTTGTCTAGTGTAGAATTATGAATAATATATGATCTCTTTCTTGTTTCTTTCCCTTACTGCTCTTTATTTATTACTTCATTTATTCAATTTCACTCAGATCATATCTTAAATATATGTTGTTGCAGAAATCTTAATAAGGAATAATATATGGTGCACATTTCATTCAATTCAGGGATCTAGCTAATTTCAAGGTAGAAAATCCTGTTAAGATTTTAATTATTTCTTTCTTTTTCTAGAATTCAAGATTTACTTTTTAAGTTTATATATATGTAAATTTTTACATTAATTATTTTAAATTTTGAGTTCCAATTTTTTCCTCTCTCCACATTCCCCAAACATAGAGTGGGTAAACCCCTTGTGTAGAGGAAGTCATGAAAAATACATTGCTATAATAGATAATACATTAATTATTTTTATTAATTTGTTGATTATTTTATTATGTTTAATTTATAGAATTGTAATATGGGGGTGAGTATATCCAGTTCTTTGAGTACTTACTGACAAAGACTATGACTTGAAGCAGTAAATGGCACAGAATACTTTAAGCAGAGAAGGTAGAGAGGAAAAAAGCACAGATAGACAGAGATAAGTGGTGAAAGGGGTACAGAGGCAGAAAACATGGAAACAGAAGTTGGACTGGTGAAGGAATTCAGGAAGTTTTAGGAAGAGGATGGTAAGGGAGAGAAGAAGAGACTATCACTCATAATTATGGATTAGATTTATAGTAGAATAGACTCCATGGAAATTTAAAACTGCTGAGAGGCATTAGTTTGAAGAATTGTTTTTATAGGGTTTGGGGGGGGGCAGGGGAGAACACATTGACACTGATATGTGACACTTTGTGATTAGTTCATTAAAATACCCAAATTATCTCAAAACTGTCAACAAAGCTTTAACATGTTTACATCTCAAAATTATGAGCATCTTTCAGTATTCTGCTGGTTTTATTGTATATGCCTTTAACTTGTCTGAGATTTACATATCATAGAACCAGCCGTATCTATTGGCTTCTGATGATTCAGCATATATAGTATGATGAGAATTCTATCTCTTTTTTATTTTTTGAACATTTTTTACAATTTGTGACTTTCAAATGATTCCTTTTTGCAATCTTGATTCCTGCTATTGCACTTATATACTAACTGCTTATAAACTTACCATACTGATTAAAAGGGTGAGATATAGTGAGGGGAACAAGAAGAAAATGCAATTTTTTGAAGCTTTTTATTTTCAAAATATATGCAAGGATGATTTTTTACCACTGACACTTGCAAAATCTTGTTATCCAATCCCCCCTTCCCTTACCCCTCTCCTAGATGGCAAGTAATCCAATATATGTTAAATATGTATATGTAAATCCAATATAAGCATGTATATTTATGCAATTATTCTGCTGCACAGAAGAATCAGATCAAAAAGGAAAAAAAATGAGAAAGAAAATAAAATTCAAGCAAACAACAATAAAAGAAGTAAAAATGCTATGTTGTGATTCCCCCTCAGTTCCCACAGTATTCCCTCTGGGTGTAGGTGGTTCTCATCATCACAAGATTATTGGAACTAGCCTGAATCAGCTCACTGTTGAGAAGAGCCACGTTCATCAGAATAGATCATGGCATAATCTTGCTGTTGTAATGTACAATGAAATCCTGGTTCTGCTCATTTCATTTACCATCAATTCATGTAACTCTTTCCAGGCTTCTTTAAAATCATCCTGTTGATCAGTTCTTATAGAACAATAATATTCCATAGCATTCTTATGCCATAATTTATTCAGTCATTCTCCAACTGATGGGTATCCACTCAGTTTCTAGTTTAGAAGATGCAATTTTTAACATAGTATGTTATTTAAAAAATGGGTAGAGGAACCAAGATAGATAAAATAAACAACAATATGTTTCAATCTGCACTCAGAATTCATCATTTCTCTCTCTGGAGGTAGATAGCATTTTTCATCATGAGTCCCTTATGCCATTGTCGTCCTCAGAGTGAATAAGTTTATTCACACTTGATCATCCTTACAATATTGCTGTTACTGAGTACTGTTCTCCTGGTTGTGCTTATTTCGCTTGGCATCAGTTCAAAAACTTCCCAAATTTTTCTGAAACCATCTCCTTCATTATTTCTTATAACACAATAATATTCCATCATGATTTGTACTCCATTCCCCATTTGATAAGCATCCCATCAACTTCCAACTCTTTGCCACCAAAAAAAAAAAGAGCTCCTGGAAATATCTTTGTACAAAGAAGCCCTTTTCCTTTGATCCCATTGAAATATTTTTCCTCATTCCTTCCTACATTTCCCAATTTTGTTATTTATTAGTCATTCTGAAGCGCCTAAGGCAGTATCTCAGTTATTTTAAGTTGCATTTTTCTAATTTTTAATGATGTAGAGTATTTTATATGACTATTGATAACTTTCACTTCTTTGGAAAGTTTCCTTTTCATATCCTTTGATCTTTTATCAATTTGGTAGTTGTTCTTTTTATTTGTCTCAGTTTCTAATGTATTTGAGAAATAAGATCTTCATAAGTTCTTATACATTAATGCAAATACTTTCCCCCAATTTTCCATTTTTTTCTGGTTGCATTGGATTTGTTTATTCAAAAACTTTTGAATTTCATACGATCAAAATTATCGATTTTATCTCTTGTAATCTTTTCTATCTCTTGTTTGGTGAGTAAAATCCCTCTGATCTATGTCTGACAGGAATTTTTCCATGTTCTCATAACTTGTTTAAGCAATCACATTTTACATCTAAATAATGTATCTATTTTGACCTTATCTTGGCATACAGAATGTGATACTGGTCTATGCTTTATTTTGCCAAATTGCTTTCAAGTTTTCACAGTAATTTTTGTCAGATGTTTAGTTCTTGCTGCTAAAGCTTGGATCTTTAGGTTAATAAAATACTAGATATGGTCATTCACAATAGCATATTGTATATTTAATCTATCCCACTGATAATAACCACTTCATACTATAGGTGTGAATTCTATCTCTTTATTTTTGGAACAGTTTTTTGCTGTTTGTGACTTCCAGATTCCCTTTTGAAATCTTAATTCCTGCTATTGCCCTTTTATACTAGTTGCTTATAAATTTACTGTACTGATTAAAAGGATGAGGAATAGTGAGGGGAACAAGAACAAAATGCAATTTTTTTGAAACTATCCCCTTCATTATTTCTTATGACACCATCTGGTACTACAAAACCACTTTCCTTTACTTTGTTTTTCATTGATTCCCTTGACATTCTTGGCATTTTGTTCTTCCAGATGCATTCTGTAATTTTTTTCTAGCTCTATAAAATAATCTTTGATATTTTGATTAAAATAGCACTGAATAAGTAAAGTAATTTAGATAGTATCATTTTATTACATTGACTCAGCCTACCCAAATACAATGAATATTTCTCTAATTGCTTAGAGTTGTCTTTATTTGTTTGAAAAATGCTTTATGATTTTGTTTATGTAGCTCCTAAGCATGTTTTGGTAGGTAGTTTGCAAACAGTTATTTTAAAATGAATTTCTCTTTTAACCTTTTCTGACAGATTTTGTTGATAATATGTAGAGATGCTGATGATTTATGTAGTTTTATTACAAAACTTGTAACTTGGATTATTTTACTAATTGTTTCAACTAATTTTTAGTTATTTTCCTAAGTTCTCTATGTATACCATCATATCATCTGCAAAGAGTGACAGAATGTAATATTTTGACATTTAACATAGGGCAATGTTATATGATAGTAGAGTATCATGATATAGTATAGTATATATATATGTATATATAGTATAGCATATGATAGTGTAAGATTGCCTTTTGTTACCTAATAAAACAGGAGTTAAGTACAGAGAATTAACTCACCCTGGAGTATCTTTATCAAGATTGAGAGTGATATGGCAATTTTGGTAATTCTTATGCTTACAAATGAAAATGCCAATGACAACAGGATAACTATATCAAGAGGATTCAGTATTCTATTCTTTAGATTCTGAAGCTTATTGGTCACTTTTTGCTATAGCACTGAAGTATTCATCTGGAAGAACAAAAGGTTATTAATATCAAGGGAATCAGGGAAAAAAATTAAGGAAGGAAACCTAGCAGTATCTGTTTTCAAACTATATTACAAAGTTGTAATCTTCAAAATAATCTGGGACCATAAAATAGAGTTGTCAATCAGTGGAATAGATTAGATACACAATTATGATGTTATTTACCTATTGCTGATAAGCCCAAACATCCAAGCTTTTGGGGTAAAAAGTCAACTTTTGACAAAAATTGCTGGACTAACTGGAATGCAGTTTGGAGAAATAATTCACATCTTATATTAAGATGAGCCCAAATGGATAAATGATTTAGACATAAAATATGACATCATAAATAAATCTGGGGAAGTCAACATAGAAAAGAAAACTAGAAAGGGAAGAGGGGAAACATCAAAGAGTGTCATACTCTGAAATTGAAACCAAGCAGAGTTGAAGATGGAAAGTAGAAAGTTCCAAACCAGCAAGAATTAAGAACTACATATACCCTGGAGCAGCTAGGTGGCACAGTGGTTAGAGTGGTTAGAACACCAGCTTTGGAGTCAGGAGGACATGACTTCATGTTCAAATCTCGTCTCAGGCACTTAACGTTTCCTAGCTGTGTGACCCTAGGCAAGTCATTTAACCCCAACTGCCTCAGCAAAAAAAAAAAAAAAAAAAAAAAAAAAAAAAAAGAGCTACATATACCCACAACAATCCCATAACAAGTGGTTAGAGGTTGGTTCTAAGAAAATTGAGTTCCTAAATTAGGCTGAAAGAGTACAAACAACTAAGATACAAATTCAGAAGACAAGAATGACTTCTAAGTCTCTACAAAGCTCAAAGAGAAAAACAACTTGGACACAAATTCAACTAGAATTTCAAAAAGATATGAGAAAGAGTTAAAAACGTCTTTAATTGAAATGAGAACAGAAAAGAATTTAAATAAAATTATGTAGGAAAGAAAAATTAAATTTAATAGCCTAGCATGCAAAACACACAAAAAATAAAAAAAAAGATTATAAAAATTACAGTAGACTTAATAGAAGTCAAAAATAGAACATGTTTGGTAGCTCACAGCTCTCAACCTCTGGCCTGAAAGCCATGGCAGAAGCAGTCAGGATAGTGAGGACCAACTTTTTATTTATTGACAATCCCAGTCACTTTATTTTTATTTTTATTTTTTTGCTTTTTGCTGAGGCAATTGAGGTTAAGTGACTTGCCCAGTGTCACACAGCTAGGGAATGTTAAGTGTCTGACACCGGATTTGAACTCAGGTCCTCCTGACTTCAGGGCTGGTGCTCTATGTTCCACCTAGCTGCCCCAGTCACTTTATTTTTGTTAAGTTTATTTGTGGAAGTGGCCATTGGAAGGGTTGAAGCTTGCGAATTATTGTAAAAATGGGATTGTTTTCTTCCCCTTTAATATTTCTTGAGGAAGGAATTAAGTAGAAGCAAAATGACATCATGTTGAAAATGTTTCCTAATATTTCAATTGTGCTGAAGTAAATTCCTGTTTTCAAAAAATAGGTTGCAATAAAAACAATGTATAATTTTAAATATATCTGACTAGGAAACTGGGCCAAGAAGTGAAAATTTAAGAATCACTTGATTTTCTGAAATCATGATTTAAAAAAGATAGACATTTCAGGAATCATGACAGAAAAACATAGATTTCCTAAAAGCGGAGGAGAAAAGTTAAAATAGAAAGTATACACCAGAAAGACCAAATAAAAAGTTTCCAGAAATGCCATGTCTGAAATACAGAGCTTCTAGACCTAATTAAAACAACAATAACAACAATACCATTTCAAAAGGCCAGAACATAAAAAGAGTTCAAGTATTAAAGAGCCATCATATTCAGGATCATACAAAATTTAGCAGTTAATAACCTAAAGGAGTGAAGATGATTTTCTTAAAGTCAAAAGATAAAGCAGTATAAGAACAGCAACAATAAAATAAAAACATAGCCAAGCTTCTATGTAGTAAGAAGAGTAAGAGTCAATAATCAATAGCAAAAATATTACTATGAAATGATGAGGTCCTGGTTTATGGGTTAACATTGTTTTGTTGTGGATTTATCATTAAGGTCATATGATTTCCTCTATCAAAATGCAGCATCATTCAAATATGAATGAAATAGGCAGACAAGTAATAGAAAAGGACTGGACAAAAAATAAGAAATTCAAGTGTATGGGATAGGAATGATCTTTGATAGTTCTACAATGATCTGAGAAAACAGCTGCTGAATCAAGCCTGCTTAAGGTTCCGAGAAAAGGAGTTTCTCTTTTGTTTATACAAAATTGAAAAACTTGAATTTAGTAGCTGGGAAATATGAACAAACCAGAACTTCATAATTATGCAACAAGTACACTTTATCTGATTATGGCTTAGCAACATGAAGAGAGGTCTTTTGCAGAGAGAAGCTAGTTAATGAACCAAGATGATGATGAGAAAAAAAGAAAATAATGCAGAATTATGTTATAAAAAGACAGGTTTATCACTTGTTGCTAGACAAGTTTAGTTGGTCAATGTAAAGATAATGTTTCCTTTTTACTGCCACCTGCTGATGAAAGGAAAGAAGAGATATGGGAAGGATAAAATTTGTTGTTTAGTTGCCATTTGCTGTTGAAAAGGGGAAGAAGATGGGAAGAGAAGTACAAAAAAAGAACATACTTCTCTTTAATGCTACCTGCTAGAGAATGGAGAATACTACAAAGAAGCAAAGTTAAAGAAGTTTTGTCAAACTTAGGATCAGAGTCATTGATTTTTCCTAAAAATTTCCTAAATGGATTGTTATGAGGATAAAACGAGAGTATTTGTAAAGTGTTTGGCACATAGTAGGTGCTATAGAAGTGTTAGTTATTGGGTGCAACTAGGTGGCACAGTGGATAGCCCTGAAGTTAGGAGGACCCGAGTTCAAATCTAGTTTCAGACACTTAACGCTTTCTAGCTGTGCGACTCTAGGTCCTTAACCCATATTTCCTCAGTTTAAAAAAATGTTATTAATCCAGCTGTTGCTAATATTATTGGTAATAAGACAAACTGAAGGCATCAATAAAGTAACACAAGATAATCAACTCATCCAGGTGAGACAATTAAGTATTTTTAATTATTGATTAATAAAGTGTTAGGTGAATATGGCATAATTCAAGCAGATCAACAAAAGTCTACTTTCATTAAGGAACTTTTGCGGATAGTTCCTGTGACAGAAAGATGATATTCAATTCTGTATTTCATTTTGTGTCAATATCTGAGGAGATACCAATGTTTATAATTCCAGGATTATTTGCCCTGGACATGTGTATTGTCTACACATGTGTCTCATGACCCTGGAATTTTAATATGTGTCCTTTCTGCTCGTGGTCACTATGTTCATTAAAATATAAAACATGTTTATGTAGATGAGTGGAATAAAATATTATTAATTTTCATCATATGTCAATTACTATTGATTTAATGTGATAGATAATGTATTACTAGGAAATGTAGAAGTAGAGCATCATGAGTTATAGTATTAATAGGAAGTGTTGAAGTAACAAGAATTGCCACTAGGACCCTTTAGAGCAATGAATTGTCCAAAATCCTTTCTTCTAGAGAAAATCCAGCCTATCAAGGAGAGAAAAAATGAGTCATTAGGAGAAAAATTGAATGCTTCAGTTATTAGGATAGCAAGGGATAAGCTACAAAAGGGTAGAGGACATTAGTAAGGTGATTAAATAGACTATCATTTTTGTGATTGGAGAAAAGTAAGACAGACCAGAAGCTATGACCTGCTCTAATGTAAATAACAGTAAAGTAACTAGCTTTTTAAAGAAGGAGGCAGAGTAGTTATGATGAAATCAAAGAAAATGTAAGAAGAGATAATAGGATAAAAAGTTAAAATCTGAGTCCTGAATATGGAATTATAAAACTGGGAATATGATAGTATTGTATAGAATAGAAAAAAAAAACAACACAATACAATAACTAACTTATTTTAAGCTTAGGAGCAATATAATTGTTCCTAATTTCTACGTAGTTTTCTCCTCTTGAGATTTCAGTGTTTATTTTGGATGAAAACATCTGAATTCATTCCTAGTCCTCACTAACATCCAGCTAGGAAAATTCTTAACATTTAAGCAGACATTGGGCTCTGTATTATACTTTGCATCTATATCTCTACTTAACAGCAGGATCTTTGCTGTTGGGGCAAAATTCAATTTACAGAAAATGTTTCAGTAATAAAGCAACATATATAGTATAGTATCTGTGGATAAAGAGGTGGTAGGAGCAGAAGTTAGGGCCAAAGCTGCTTTTTCCTTTAGGCTTCCCTTAACCTTGGTTGTCTGTATCTAGAGGCCTGTCTTATCTCCAGAAACTGCAAGAGCAATCTCCTCCATATATTCCTTCTCTGTCACAGATCTTTTCTCCATTTGTTCCTCAAAGGTAATTTGAAATATCATGCTTTTTTCATCCTCTATAATTCAGATCCCTAAAATCTCCTTTTTTGATTCCTTTTATAAATATTTCTTAGAGAAATTAAGTTTTTGATTGATTCAATGAGGTATAGAGGCCCTTCTCCTGACTCTGATATATTCAATCAATAAGTGTTTTTTTCCTATTA
>JAJPUD010014494.1:0-40507 GCA_023553655.1 Myrmecobius fasciatus | reverse complement strand
TCCAGGAGAATGACAATAAGGAGACAACATACCAAAATTTTTGGGATACGGCCAAAGCAGTTATAAAGGGCAATTTTATATCTCTAGATGCTTACTTGCATAAAATAGAGAAAGAAAAGATCAATGAATTTGGCTTATTATTAAAAAAAACTAGAAAAAGAACAAATTTAAAAGCCACAATTAAATAGCAAATTGGAAATTCTAAAAATAAAAGGAGAAATTAATAAAATTGAAAATAAGAAAACTATTGAATTACTAAATAGAACTAAGAGTTAGTTCTACAAAAAAAACAAGAAAATAGATAAGCCTTTAATTAATTTGATAAGAAAAAGGAAAGAGGAAAATCAAATTGTTAGTCTCAAGAATGATAAGGGAGAACTTTCCTCCAATGAAGAGGAAATTAGAGCAATAATTAGGAGGTACTTTGCCCAACTTTATGCCAATAAGTTTGATAAGCTAAATGAAATGGAGGAATATCTACAAAAATATAGATTGCCCAGGTTAACAGAAGAGGATATAAACTATTTAAATAGTCCCATATTAGAAAAAGAAATAGAATAAGCTATTAATCAATTCCCTAAGAAAAAATTTCCAGGGCCAGATGGATTTACATGTGAATTCTTCCAAACATTCAAAGAACAATTAATTCCAATACTATACAAACTATTTGAGAAAATAGGGACAGAAGGTATACTGCCAAATTCCTTCTATGAGACCGATATGGTGCTGATAGCTAAACCAGGTAGGGTGAAAACAGAGAAAGAAAACTACAGACCAATTTCCCTAATGAATATTGATGCAAAAATTTTAAATAAGATATTAGCAATGAGATTACAGAAAGTCATCCCTAGGATAGTACACTATGACCAAGTAGGATTTATACCAAGGATGCAGGGCTGGTTCAATATTAGGAAAACTATCAGCATAATTAATTATATTAATAGTCAAACTAATAAAAACCATATGATTATCTCAATAGATGCAGAAAAAGAATTTGATAAAATCCAACACCCCTTCCTATTAAAAACACTAGAGAGTATAGGAATAAATGGGCTTTTCCTTAAAATGCATCTATTTAAAACCATCAGCAAGCATCATATGTAATGGAGACAAACAAAAACCATTCCCAATAAGATCAGGAGTGAAGCAAGGCTGCCCACTGTCACCATTACTATTTAATATTGTATTAGAAATGTTAGCTTCAGCAATAAGAGAAGAAAAAGAGATAAAAGGAATCAGAGTAGGTAATGAAGAAACCAAATTATCACTCTTTGCAGATGACATGATGGTTTACTTAGAGAAACCTAGATAGTCAACTAAAAAAGTATTGGAAACAATTCACAATTTGAGCAAAGTTGCAAGATTCAAAATTAATCCACATAAATCATCAGCATTTTTGCATATTACCAATAAAATTCAGCAGCAAGAGATAAAAAAAGAAATTCCATTCCAAATAATGGATAATAGGATAAAATATTTGGGAATCTATTTGCCAAGGAAAAGTCAGAAACTATGCGAACTAAACTACAAAACACTTTCCACACAAATAAAATCAGACCTAATCAATTGGAAAAACATTAAGTGCTCATGGGTAGGCAGAGCCAATATAAAAAAATCACAATACTACCAAAACTATTCTACTTATTTAGTGCCATACCAATGAAACTCCCAAGAAATTATTTCATAGATTTAGAAAAAATAGTAGCAAGGTTCATTTGGAAGACTAAAAGGTCAAGGATTTCAAGGAGATAAATGAAAAAAAAAAAAGGCAGATGAAAGTGGCCTTGCTGTACCAGATCTAAAACTATATTATAAAGCAGTGGTCATCAAAATCATTTGGGACTGGCTGAGAAATAGAGCAGTCAATCAGAGGCATAGGATAGGATATCAGGACAAACTAAGGAATAACTTCAGGAATTTAGTGTTTGATAAACCCAAAGACCCCAGCTTTTGGGATAAGTACTCACTATTTCACAAAAACTGCTGGGAAAATTGGAAACTAGTGTGGAAGAAATTAGGGCTTGACCCATACCTAACACCACATACCAAGATAAGATCTAAATGGGTTCATGATCTAGATATAAAGAGTGATATTGTAAGCAAATTAGATGAACGTAGTATAGTTTACCTCTCAGACCTGTGGAGATGGAATAAATCTATGTCCAAAGAAGATCTGGAACTCCTAATTGAACACCAGATAGATAATTTTGATTATATTAAGTTAAAAAGTTTCTGTACAAACAAAACAAATGCAGACAAGATTAGGAGGGAAGCATCAAATTGGGAAATCATCTTTACATTTAATGATTCTGATAAAGGCCTCATTTTTAAAATATATAGAGAATTGTCTCATATATATAAGAATTCAAGCCACCCTTCAATAGATAAGTGGTCAAGGGATATGAACAGACAATTTTCAGATGATGAAATTAAAACCATCTCTAGTCATATGAAAAATTGCTCCAAATCACTATTGATCAGAGAAATGCAAATTAAGACAACTCTGAGGTACCACTACACACCTGTCAGATTGGCTAAAATGACAGGAAAAGATAACGATGAATGTTGGAGGGGATGTGGGAAAACTGGGACACTAATACATTGTTGGTGGAACTGTGAACGGATCCAACCATTCTGGAGAGCAATTTGGAGCTATGCTCAAAAAGTTGTCAAACTGTGCATGCCCTTTGACCCAACAGTTTTTCTATTGGTCCTATATCCCAAAGAGATCTTAGAGGAGGGAAAGGGACCCACATATGCAAGAATGTTTGTGGCAGCCCTTTTTGTAGTGGCTAGAAACTGGAATCTGAAGGGATTCCCATCAATTGGAGAGTGGCTGAAGAAATTATGGTATATGAATGTTATGGAATATTATTGCTCCGTAAGAAACGACCAGCAGAATGATTTCAGAGAGGCCTGGAGGGACTTGCATGATCTGATGCTGAGTGAAATGAGCAGAACCAGGAGATAATTATACACAGCAACAACACTATTACATGATGATCAATTCTGATGGACATGGCTCTCTGCAACAAAGAATTGTCTCAAACCAGTTCCAATTGTTCACTGAAGAAAACCATATACACTCAGAGAGAGGGATATGAAGTATGGACCACAACATAACATTTTCATGATCTCTATTGAGGTTTGCTTGCATTGTGCTTCCTTTCTCTGATTTTCTTTTCTTTTTTTCTTGTAGATAGGATTTTTCTTGCACAACTTGTCAAGTATTTCAACATTATTAACATGTAGTGGACTTCCTGCCATCTAGGGGAGGAGAGGGGACTGGGGGTAAAATTTGTAATGGAAAGCTTTGTAAAGATCAATGCTGGGGAACTACCTATACATATGTTATACAAATAAAAAGCTTTAATTAAAAAAAAAAAGAATCACCTACTCAGCAAAAATGAGTATAATCCTTCAGGAGAAAAGGTGGATATTCAATGTAATAGAGGATTTTATGAAAAAAAACAAACAAAATAGATAAAGCTTTAGTTTTTTTGATTAGAAAAAGGAAAGAGTAAAATCAAATTGTCTCAAAAATGAAAAGGGAGAACTTTCCACCAATGAAGAAGAAATTAGAGCCATAACTGGGAGTTATATTACTCAACTTTATACCATAAATTTGATAACCTAAGTGAAATGGAGGAATACCTACAAAAATATAGATTGTCCAGATTAACCGAAGAGGAAATAAATTACTTAAGTAGTCCCATTTTAGAAAAAGAAATAGAAAAACTATTAATCAACTCACTAAGAAAAAAATCTCTAGGGTTACATGGATTTACATTTGAATTCTAACAAACATTTAAAGAAAAATTTACTCCAATACTATAAAAATTATTTGAAAAAAACAGGGAAAGAAGGACTCCTACCAAATTCCTTTTATGACACAGACATGGTACTGATACCTAAACCAGATAGGATGAAAAGAGAGAAAGAAAATTATAGACCAATTTCCTTAATGAATATAGATGCAAAAATCTTAAATAAAATATTAGCAAAGAGATTACAGAAAGTCATCCCCAGGTTAATACACTATGACCAAGGAGGATTTATACCAGGAATGCAGGGCTGGTTCAATATTAGGAAAACTATTAGCATATTGGCTATATCAATAACCAAAGTAACCAAAACCTTATAATTATCTCAGTAGATGCAGAAAAAGCATTTGATAAAATACAACATCCATACCTATTGAAAACACTGGAGAGTATAGGAATAAATGGAGTTTTCCTTAAAATAGTTAGTAGCATCTATTTAAAAGCATTAGCAAAAATCATATGAAATGGGGATATACTGGAACCATTATCAATAAGATTAGGGATGAAACAAGGTTGGCTCCATTATCATTATTGTTCAATATTGTTTTAGCAATGCTAGCTTTGACAATAAGAGAAGAAAAAGAGATTAAAGGAATTAGAGTAGGCAATGAGGAAACCAAATTATCATTCTTTGCAGATGATATGATGGTGCACTTAGAGAACCCTAGAAAATCAAGTAAAAACTATTAGAAATCATGGACAACTTTAACAAAGTTGCACGATACAAAATAAATGCACATAGATCATCAGCATTTTTATGTTACCAACAAAGTCCAACAGCAAGAGATACAAAAAAGAAATTCCATTAAAAATAACTGTCAATAGTATAAAATATTTGGGAATCTCTCTGCCAAGGAAAAGTCAAGAACTATATGTGCAAAACTACAAACACTTTCCACACAAATAAAGTCACATCAAACTCCCAAGAAACTATTTTATTGACCTAGAAAAAATAACAACAAAATTCATCTGGAAGAACGAAATGTTAGGAATTTTAAGGGAATTAATGAAAAGAAATGCAAATGAAGGTGGCTTAGCTGTACCAGACCTAAAACTATATTATAAAGCAGCTGTCATCAGAACCATTTGGTACTGGCTAAGAAAGAGTGTAGTCAATCATGGAAATAAGGTTGGTTCACAGGAAAAAATAATCAATGACTAGTATTTCACAAACCCAAAGACCCAAGCTTTTGGGATAAGAATTCACTTTTTGACAAAAACTTCTAGGAGAATTGGAGACTTGTATGGAAGAAACTAGGCACTGACCCACATATAATAACTTATACCAAGATAAGGTCAAAATGGGTTCATGATCTAGACATAAAGAATGATATTATTAAAAAAATTAGAAGAACATGAGAGTTTACCTTTCAGATCTGTGGAGGAAGAAGTAATTTGTGATCCAAGAAGAACTGGAGATCATTATTGATTAAAAAATATATAATTTTGATTATATTAAGTTAAAAAGATTTTATACAAACAAAATTAATGCAGAGAAGTGTAGAAGGGAAGCAATAAATGAGGAAAACATTTTTACATTCAAAGGTTCTGAGAAAGGATTCCTTTCTAAAATATATAGAGAATTGACTCAAATTTATAAGAATTCAAGCCATTCTCCAACTGATAAATGATCAAAGGATATGAACAGATAATTTTCAGATGAAGAAATTGAAATTATTTCTAATCATATGAAAAAGTGCTCTAAATCGCTATTGATCAGAGAAATGCAACTTAAGACAAGTCTGAGGTACCGTTACACACCTCTCAGATTGGCTCAGATGACAGTAAAATAGAACAACAAATGATGGAGGGGATGCGGGAAAACTGGCATACTGATACATTATTGGTGGAACTGTTAACAGATCCAACCATTCTGGAGAGTAATTTGCAACTATGCTCAAAAAGTTATCAAACTGTGCATACTTTTTGACCCAGCAGAGATTCTACAGGGCTTATATCCCAAAGAGATCTTAAAAGGGGGAAAGGGACCCACATGTGCAAAAATGTTTGTGGCAGCCCTTTAAGTAGTAGCCAGAAACTGGAAACAGAATGAATGTTCATCAATTAAAGAATGGCTGAATAAATTATGGTATATGAATTTTATGGAATATTATTGTTCTGTAAGAAATGAGGAGCAGGATGATTTCAGAGAGGACTGGAGAGACTTACATGAACTGATGCTAGAAGAAATGAGCAAAACCAGGAGATCATTATAGATGGCAACAACATGATTATATGATGATCAATTCTGATGGACATGGCTCTCTTCAACAATGAGATGATTGAAACCAGTTCCAATTGTTCATTGATGAAGAGAGCCATCTACCCCCAGAGAGAGGACTGTGGGAACTGAGTATGGTTCACAACATAGTATTTTCACTCTTTTTGTTGTTTTTGCTAGCATTTGTTTTGCTTTTCTTTTTTTTTTACTGATTTGATTTGATTTTTCTTGTGTGACATGAAAATTGTTCAAATATGTGTTCATATGTTGGATTTAACATATATTTCTACCATGTTTATTTGTATTTGACTACTTGCCATCTAGGAGGATGTTAGGGAAAATGGGGAAATTGAAATATAAGGTTTTGCAAGGTCTAATGCTGAAGAATTTTCCACATATATGTTTTGAAAAATAAAAAAGCTTTAATTTAAAATAATTAAAAATTGTTTTAATTGTAACTAGGGTTAATATTAAAGAAATAAATTTAAATTAAATTAAAAGAATGGGAAAAAAGAAATAGATTATTTGGCCAGTGAAACAAATAATGTGTGAATGACTTCAATGATATAGAAATGAATGAGTAGTTTAACCTAGTACTTGATAAACACAAAGATCCCAGCTACTTGGGAGAGAAGTCACTATTTGAAAGAAACTGCAAAGAAAATTATAATTCAGTCTGAAAGAAAATGAGCATAACATCATGAGGAAAACATCTCATACTAATACCAAAATAAGTCACATGATTTTTCATAACATGAACATAAAAAAAATAAGAAATAACCATCAAGATTTTGGAAAAGAGGAGAATTTATGATTAAACTAAATTCAGACAGATTCACAGGATGTAAAATAGATAATTTTAATTACTTAAAACTTAAAAGACAAACACACTCACAAAGAGAGAGACACACAGAGACATTTTACACATATTAAACCAATATAGCTTAAGTGAAAGCAAACCAGAAAATTAGAGGGGGAGATATTTTTGTATTACATTTCTCTAATAAAAGTCTCATTTTTCAAATACTTAAGGGACTGAGAGAAATTCATGTGAATAAGAGTCATCTCCAGCTAATTAAGAATAAATAAAAATTAAAACAATTCTCAAGTACCACCTCACATTCATTATATTGACTAAGATGGAATGTAATATAGCAAATACTGGAAGAGATATGGAAAATAGGTAGGCTAATGTATTGTGAATGAATCTATGAGGTTGTCCAACATGTCTAGAAAGCAATCCAAAACTGTTAAAAATATTAAATTATGCATAACCTTTGAACTTGCAATAATTTAACTTGAGTTAAGAATATATCTCAAATAAATCACAGGAAAAGGGAAAAGGATGCATATTTTAAAATATTTTAACAACTCTTTTTATTTTGGCAAAGAATTTGAAATGAGGGAATTAACATTATTTTGGGAATAGCTCAACAAGTTAATGTTCTGAATATTTTGGAATATGACAGTATTGCAAGAAATGATGCTGGGGATGGATTCATAAAATCCTGGAGTAATTTTTATGAACTAAAGCAGAGTAAAGTTAGTAGAACCAAGAAAACTATTTTTACAGCAATAGTAATGTTGAAGAGATAATCAGTTGTGAATAACTTAGTAACTCCCAGTGACTGAAGATGAAAAATGCAATCCACCTACAGATAGTGAAATGAATGACTACAATTGAATACAAATTAAAGCAGTTTTCTCTTTCTTTCTCACCTGGATAATCTAGAAATTTAAACTTTATATGTGCACTGATGGTGGTGTTATTGTTGACTTCTCAATCAGTGGGGAGAGGGAGATGGAAGAGAAAAAGATCTAGAAGTAAAAATAAAATAAAATTGAATAAACAAAAAGACAGATAGACAGACAAAAAATATAGGTATTCTTCAGCTGTTCTCCCTTGCTGGTATACTCTCCCTTTCCATTTCCATCTACTGATCTTAGCTTTCAAATCCAAACTACAATCCTACCTCCTTCAGGAAATCTTTCCCAAACACTCATAATTCTTCTGCTTTCCGTTTGTTAATTGCTTCCTATTTATCCTATATATAGCTTATTTGTAGGTGTTTGTTTGATTGTTGTCTTTCCCCTTACCTTGTGAGCTCCTTGAAGGCAGAAGCTGTCTTGGATTTTTTTTTAATAGTTATAGCAGGTGGCACAGTACCTGACAGATAAGAGATACTTAATAAGTATTTGTTGATTAATTGATGGATCTCAGGTTCCTTCCAGCTTGAAACATGTAATCCTGTGTCTTTATTACCCTTAGTATCATGGGATGCACTGGAAAATTAGTACAATTCATTTTATATTTACAGGTTATTCTGAGTCCTTTATCTGTTTTGATCTAAAAAAAAACTGATTTTAAGATTTTTCCCTCTTTTCCTGAAGAGAAATTCTTTAACTAGTAAATGAATTATTGTCTTGCTTCTATGGTACTTTCTATGGTACTGGTAGGGTACTTTAGTGAAGCCTAAATATAAACTATACCCTGAAACTTCCCAGAATAACCTCCGTGTGGGGACACTGCAAGTTAAAGGATCAGTAGCCCCCAAAACTAATCCAAATAAACTAAGAGCAATGGAATCCACTTTCATGAAGTAGTAAATTATTGATGAGTTAATTATATATTTATTTATATAATTATAGCTTTTATATTTATATTATAGCTTTAGTTTTTAATCTCCAAAGACATGAGGGGCTGGCATTGAAAGTGGCATGGAGCCACTTTTCTTGAAGAGTGAGAATGAACTCTAATAAAATATTTTTCTATTATTGGACTCTAAAACCCTGGCATTTTATTGGCTGGCATACAACTCTCACAATTTAAATTGAATATTTTATACAGCATTTTCTATTTGCTACCCTCCTCTGATTAATTCCACAAAAAAATAAGATTTGACTGCATATCCCTGAAGACATTTAATTGGATTTTGCATGTCATCTGTTAAAGATAAGCAATTTCCTCTTTCTTCTCTTCTCAGCCTAGCAAAGCATATTTCTATCAATGTGCTAACTTACAGTAACTTCAACTTACTAATTTTTTTTCTTTCCTTTCCAAGATCTACCTTCAGTTTTCATAGGACTTAGTCCAAAAAAAGGGTCATACTGTCATATATTTAGAGAGGGATAGGACTTTACAGTTCTTCTAATCTAAGGTACTCATATTATAAATGAGGCAACTGAGGAATAAAATATTTGGAGTTAGGAGAAATGGCTTTGGATCTACCACTCTCAACTCTTTTTTTCTTTTGCAAAATTGAAACAATTATATTTGAATATCTGTCTACCTCATAGAATTTTTGTGAGGAAGATACATTGTAAATCTTAGAATGTAAAGAAATATGACTTTTTAAATATGTGATTTAAAATCATACCGATTTGCTTTTAATAATTTATTGTAATTTAGACATAACTTTACAAAATGAATTCAGTCTTGGAAAGTTCTAAATGAAATCCAATTTATTCTTTAGTTTATATTCTCATTTTAGAGAGAATTATTTCCCTTTTTTTATTTCTGTTCCAGGACAATGGGTCCTTGTAATGTATATAATACATTTTCTGCTGTACTTCTTATTCATCCACTGAGTTGTCCTTGTAATTTCTTTTCTTTTATCTAATCTGCACCTTTAATTCACTTTAGTGTGATTGTATCATGCACCAATAGTAGTAGTCTTTGATGAACCATTTTTTTCCCAAACTAAATCCCTCACATGCCTTGACACTATGTAAGATTGATCTTTGGATGAATATCATTTTTAGCAAGGTAATTTTACTAAGGAATTTCTAATCAATAATGGAATGATATCACCTTTGTTGATTCACACTCTTATCATCTAAGAAATGTTTCTCTGACATAGTTGGTAATATGAGTGCTTGGATATGAAGGATTTAGGTAGAATATCTATTAAAGTGATAAATGACTATTACTTCATATATCCATGATAAGTGAGCTTGATAAGTACATTTTCCAAAAGAATTCAGCATCATCATTCAGCATCCCATATTGAGTGCTTTACATCAGGACAATCGGTGATATTTTAACTAAGATTAAAAATAAATTTGTACCACGTCTTTCTACAAAACCTCTTATGGGGAAATAAATATTTGGGGTTTTTTTCCCCTCTTTAAAAAATCATGATTTCATTTTGTTGCTGTAGATATGGATTGATTTTGGTTATCTCAGATATAATTGCTTTACAAAACTGATAACTTCTCAAAAATTTCAGAGATTTTTTTTATCATTTCTGATTTATTATCAGTTGATAGCAGTTCTTAATATTTAATATTTAAAATTTAAATTTATTCCCTAAATTCTATTCCTATACTATTTTTAAACAAAAATGTAAATACATGGAATGTAAACTTATTTAAGTGAACTCTGAATTATATGCAATTTTAAGAATCACAGGTCATTAAGTTGATCTGTAAATTTGCATTTGGAAATATTTTGTTTGTTGAAATGGGACACTAAAACTACATGTGTTGATTTCATTTAATTGGTTTGGTAGGACTATTTTACCTATTATTCCAAATAATATATTTAATGTTGAAACTAGTTGATTTTCAAATGTGTAGTAAAATTTACTTTGAAAATCAAAACAAAACATTTATCATTATCTTTTTTTGTCATCTTAGCCAATCTAACAGGTTTGTAGTGGTGCCTCAGAGTTGTCTTAATTTGCATTTCTCTGATCAATAGTGATTTGGAGTGCCTTTTCATATGACTAAAAATAGTTTCAATTTCTTCATCTGAAAATTGTCTGTTAATATCTTTTGACCATTTATCAATTGTAAAATGTCTTGAATTCTTATAAATTTAAGCCAATTTTCTATATATTTTAGAAATGAGGCCTTTATCTGAACCCTTAAATGTAACAAAATATTTTCCCAATTTATTGCTTTCCTTCTAATTTTGTCTGCATTAGTTTTGTTTGCACAAAAAAACCCCAAAACTTTTAACTTAATATAATCAAAATTATCTATTTGGTGTTCAATAATGAGTTCCAGTTCTTCTTTGGTTACAAATTCCCAGATTATCAATATATCTGAGAGGTAAACTATCCTTTGTTCTTCTAATTTGCTCATAATATCCCTTTTTATGTCTAAACTAGGAACCCATTTCAACCTTATCTTAGTATACAGTATTAGGTGTGTCAATGCTTATTTCTGTCATACTGGTGTCCAATTTTCCCAGCAGTTTTTGTCAAATACTGAGTTCTTATCCCAAAAGCTGGGGTCTTTGGGTTTGGCAAACACTAAATTATTATAGACATTGACTATTTTGTCCTGTGAACCTAACCTATTCCATTGATCAATGCTCTCTTTCTTAGCCAGTACCAAATGGTTTTGATGACCGCTGCTTTATAACAGCTAGGCCACCTTTATTGGCACTTTTTTCATTAATTCCCTCGAAATTCTTGACCTTTTGTTCTTCCATATGTACTTTTATTATTTTTTTCTAGATATGTAGTATAATTCCTTGGGAGTTTGATTGGTATGGAACTGAATAAGTAGATTAATTTATATAGTCTTAATTTAAGTAGATCCATGAGCATTTGTTATTTTTCCAATTGATTAGATCTGACTTTAATTGTGTGGAAAGTATTTTGTAGTTGTGTTCACATAGTTCCTGACTTTGCCTTGGCAGATAGACTCCCAAATATTTTATATTATCAACAGTTATTTTAAAGGGAATTTCTCTTTGTACCTCTTGCTGCTGAACTTTGTTGTTAATATATAAAAATGCTGATGTTTTCTGTGAATTTGTTTTGTATCCTGCACTTATGCTAAAGTTGTAAGTTATTTCTAGTAGTTTTTTAGTTGATTCTCTAGGGTTCTCTATGTATACCATAACACCTGCAAAGAGTGATAATTTGGTTTCTCATTACCTACTCTAATTCCTTTAATCTATTTTTCTTCTCTTATTGCCAAAGCTAATATTTCTAATACAATATTAAATAGTAATGGTGATAGTGGGCCACCTTATTTCACCCCTGATCTTATTGGGAATGGTTCTAATTTGTGCCCATTACATAAGATGCTTGCTGATGGTTTTAAATAGATGCTACTGATCCATTTATTCCTATACTCTCTGGCATTTTTTTTTTCTTTTTTTTCTGAGGCAATTGGGGTTAAGTGACTTTCCCAGGGTCACACAGATAGGAAGTGTCTGAGACAGGTCCTCCTGACTTCAGGTTGGTACTCTAACCACTGCGCCACCAAGCTGCCCCAACTCTCTGGTATTTTTAATAGGAATGAGTGTTAGATTTTATCAAATGCATTTTTAATCTATTGAGATAATCATATATCAATAACCAAACTAACAAAAATCATATGATTGTTCTTTTTCTAGCTTTTTTAGTTGCAAGCCCAATTCATTGATTTTCTCTTTCTCTATTTTATGCAAATAAGCATCTAGAGATATAAAATCAGGGCCTTCAGCACTCTCAGTATGATTATTACTGCCTCTGCTGTGCCCATCCCAAAGCATATAACAAGGACTATTTCTGCTGTCACATTTCCAGCCAACTCAAATGTCAGTGTCAACATAATTTTCTGTCTAATCTTCCCTAGGCTAGAAAAAAGACTCTTTTTGACTTTTTGTGGGATTTTCAATCCAAAATTCAGTTTGATATTATTTTAAAAGAGAGAGGGGTATATTAGGAGAGTCCCCTCAAAATGATTATTTTCATACTCCCATCTTGGCTCTTTTCTTTGCTCCTGGCATTCTGCATAGTATCACTCTTATACATAATTCTCTTTTTTCTTTAATCCATCTTTTGGACTCAAAATCCCAACTAAAATAAAAAAAAATATATATCATTTCACCTTCTGTTATTGTCTCTATCTATTATTTAGCAACAAATTATTCCTTTATTTATAAATCTGAAATGTCATTTCTTCATCTTCTAAGTTGTTTATTGTGTCATTCTATTATGTGTAAGTCATCTAATTATTTGGAATTTAAATTGTTGTATGTTGTGAGATATTAGCAAAAATTACTTTTTTACAGGCTGCATTTCCTTTTCCTCATAAAATTTTTACCAAATAATTGATTCATAGACTATTATCTAGACTCTTTGAGTTTGCCAGCTAAAAACTGCATAAAAAATTATTCTAAAAGTTGAGGAGAAATGGGCAGCTAGTGGAACAGTAGATAGAGTATAAGCTCTAAAGTCAGGAGAACCTGAGTTCAAATCTGGCCTCAGTCAATTAATACTTGCTATCTGTGTGACACTGGGCAAGTCACTTACCTCCAATTGCCTCAGCAAAAAAAAAAATAAAAAAAGTTGAGAAGAATTGATTTGAAATCTGCTTCAGGCCCTGCAGCTGTTTGTCTCTAAGGAAACCATCCATCTTCTCAAGGAAACCACTTTTCTTCTTCTTCAATTTCTCATCTATAAAATGTACATGATAATCACATGTTTCTCACAATGTTAGTATATCAAATAATATACCATATGAGAAGCAATTTTTTTTAAAAATTCAGAATTTGAAGTGCTATATATGTGATGTAGAAGTTACTACTGCTATTGCTACTATTACCATCACTACCATTAGTACTATTATTGATTCAGCAAGTATTTTGGTTTATTTCCTAGAGTTCTCTAGGTATAATATATAACCTGCAAAGAATGAAAAATTTTCCTCTCATTGTCCATTTTTGTTCCTTCAATTTCTTTTTCTTCTTTTATTATAATAACTAGAATGAACTCTATAATATTGAATAATAATAGCAATAATGGGCACTCTTGCCCATTAGGGTCACATTAGGATGGCTTCAAATTCAACCTTATTACAAATAATGCTTGTTCTTAGTATCAGATAGCTAGAACTCATCATTTTTAAAGCTTTTTATTTTCAAAACATATGCATAGATAATTTTCAATACTCACCCTTGCAAAACCTTGTCTTCCAAATTTTTTCTCTCTCCCTTTCCCCTACCTTCTCCCTTGGATGGCAAGTAATCCAATATATGTTAAATATGTGCAATTCTTCAATAGCTATTTTATCATGCTGCATAAGAAAAATCAGATCAAAAAGGGGAAAAATAAAAAAAAAATAAAATTCAAGCAAACTATCACAAAAAGAGAGAAAATGCTATGTTGTGATCCACACTCAGATCCCACAGTCATCTCTCTGGATGTAGATAGCTCTCATCATCACAAGATCATTGGATCTGGTCTGAATCATTTCATTGTTAAAAAGAGCCATGTTCATCAGAATTGATCATTGTATAATCTTGTTTCTGTGTACAATGATCTTCTGGTACTGCTCCTTTCACTTAGCATCAGTTCATGTAAGTCTCTTGAAGCCTCTTTGAAATCAGCCTGCTGATCATTTTTTATAGAACAATAATATTCCTTAACATACATATACCAAAACTTATTCAGCCTTTCCTCAAATAGATCCACTCACTTTCTAGTTCCTTTTCACTATAAAAAAAAAGGCTGCTATAAACATTTTTGCACATGTGGGTCCTTTTCCTTTTATGATCTCTTTGTGATACAGGCTTTCTAGACATACTGCTGAATAAAAGGATATACACAGTTTGATAGCACTTTGGGGCTAGTTTCATATTGGTCTCCAGAATGGTTAGATTAGTTCACAACTCCACCAACAATATATTAGTGTCCAAGTTTTTCCACATCCCTCCAACATACATCATAATCTTTTCTGTCATCTTTGCCAATCTGAGATCTATGTAGTGGTACCCCAGAGTTGTTTTAATTTGACTTTCTCTGATCATTAGTGAATTAGAGCATTTTTTTTTCATATAACAAGAAATGGTTTTAATTTCTTCGCCTGAAAATTTTATGTGGAATTTTTCATTTTAAAAAAGGTTTTTATTAACTTCTTTGCTTTCTAGCATTTTAAAAGGAATGTGTGCCCTATTATATCAAAGACTTTTCTGTATCTAATGATAACCTCATATGAATTTTGGTGTTTTGTTATGATTTCATGAGTTTTGATGATAGTTTTCCCAATAGTAAATCAGTGTTGCATCCCTGGTATAAATCCCACTCAGTCATAGTGTATGATCTTTGAGATAGATTGTTATAATCTCCTTGTTAATATTTTATTTAATATTTTTGCTTGAATATCTATTAAAGAAATTGGTTTCTTCATTTCCTTTATTTTCACCCTCCCTGGTTTAGGTATCATTCCCATATTTGTGTCATCAGAGGAATTTGATAGGACTCCCTTATTTATTTTTCTTTTTTTTTTTCCTCCTACCTATTTTCCAGATTGTTTATATAGCATTTCAATTAATTTTTTCTTAAAAGTTTGGTAGAATTAACTTGGAATTGTTCTGGAGCTGAGACATTTTTTGTTGGGCAACTCATTGATGGCTTTAAAATTTCTTTTTCTGAGATAAGGTTACTTAATTATTCTCTTTCCTTTTCTATAAATCCAGATTTCATTTTTGCAAGTATTAATTCATTTCACTTAAATCAAGAGTTTGCCTGGCATATAAGTAAGCTAAAAATCTTTTAATAATTGATTGAATTCCATTCTCCAACTGATAAATGGTCAAAGGAGATGAACAGAAAAATGTAAGATGAATAAATTAAAACAATTTATAGTAATAAAAAATGCTCTAAATTATTATTGATCAGAGAAATGCCAATTAAGAAAACCATGATGAAAGGAAAAGATAATGATTAATTTTCCAGGGGATGTGGAAAAACTAGTACACTAATACATTGTTTGTGGAATTGTGAACTAATCCAAACATTGTAGACAGCAATTTGGGACTATGTCCAAAGGTGAACCAAACTTTGATCCAGCAGTGTCTCTAATGAGCCTGTATCCCAAAAAGGTCATGAAAAGGGAAAAGGACTGATATGTGCAAAAATGTTTGTAGCAGACCTTTTGGTAGTGATAAGAAACTGGCAACTGAGTGGTTGTCCATCAGTTTGAAAATGGCTGAATAAGTTATGATATATGATGATCACCAGGCTGATTTCAGAGAATCCTGGAGAAACTTATATGAACTGATGCTAAGTGAAGGGAGAAAAACTAGGAGAACACTGTACACAGAAACAACAGGATTACAAAATGATCAATTCTGACATACATGGCTCTTTTCAATAGCGAGATGATTCAGGCCAATTCCAACAGTCTGGTGATGAAGAAAACCATCTGCACTTGGAGAGAGGACTCTGGGGATTGAGTGTGCATTATAACATAGTATTTTTACCTTTTTATTGTTGTTTGCTGGCATTTTGTTTTTTTCTCATTTTTTTTTCCTTTTTGATCAGATTTTTCTTATATAGCATAATTGTGGAAATGTATAGAAAAATTGCACATTGTTAATAGATTCTGTTACTTGCTCTCTAGTTGATAGGGTGAGGGGAAGGGTAGGGAAATAAACTGGAACACAAGGTTTTGCAAAGGTGAATGTTGAAAATTATCTATGTATATGTTTTTAAAATAAAAATGCTTTAATCGAAATGAAACAAAATAAACTAAAAATAATTGCTTTAATTTTATCTTTATTAAATTATAGTTACTGGTCATTTGATTTTCTTCTTTTTTTCAAATTAAATTTACAAAAATTTTATGTCACTTTCTCCAACATAATCATTAGTCTTTAAAAACAAACTTTTTTTTTTTCTTTTTCTTTCCCCCTATCTCTACCCTGGCTCTTCCTCTATTCTACCTTTCTTGCTTCACTATGGTCTTTACATTTTCACTTTTCCAGCTCTTAGAAAACATCCTAGGCTCTTTGCTTCAGGACAAAAATTGTTTTAAAAAATCAAAATTGCAACTTGATGTTTGTGAAAGTTCCTTTATCCAACCCAGTAGATCTATTCCCTATTGTAAAAAAGGGACTTAGCATGTTTTATTGATGTAGATATGTCAATATTTTTGGTAGGAAAAATACTAATAAGCTCTTATTATGAAACCCTATAGATGAACAGAAGAAATTCCTGTATCCAACTTGATCATTCTCATAAATTTTGGTCAATCTCAAATCATGAAATTTTGGCAATGACAAAAATCAAACGCTAATAAAACTAACAAAGCAGGTATCAATAGAAAGAGCCTAGAACTTAAAAACATTAAGAGTTGTTTTCTAGTTCTCTACTTCTCTTTTAGAGCATTTAACAAAGAGGATAGAATACTTGCCTTAAAGTCAGGTTGACTTGAGATTAGACACTAGCTTTGTGATTCTATTTTTCAAATAACCTCACATAATCTTAATAGAAATTTTTCTCTGTTTCTCTCTGATTTGTATTATAGTCATAATATCTCATAGTGTTTTGAGGATCAAAGGCAATTATGTAAGTAAAGTACTTTGTAAAATTTGAAGAACTATAAAACTGTGAAGTATTATACAAATAAGTGAATATTAGGAGAGAGAAAGAAAGAGAGAGAGAGAGAGAGAGAGAGAGAGAGAGAGAGAGAGAGAGAGAATGGATGTCAAAGGCCATCTAGTCTAAATCTCATTTTACAAATTGGAAAATTGAACACTAGGGAGTTTTTCCAAAGAATAGTAATTATAAAGATTGGGAAGCTCCTCCTTTTGCCTCCTATATCAGAGCCATTTTCATTCTACCAAATAACTACCCAAAGGAACATTCAATTCTGTTCTTAAATTCTATGATCTTAATCATTTCCATTTTTCCACATCCAGTCTTCTGGTTTGTTCCTTTGGTTTGGCTACCTATCTGAATAAAGAAAATATATTCCTGGCTAAATATGATGTATCAGAATCAGAGATACATCCTGTTCCTTGGTTTGTAAAGTTGCCCTCCCCTCTTCTCAGCTTTGCTTGCTGTACCTATCAGAACAGGAGAACTGAATTTAATCTATTTTGATTATGTACCACATTCTTGCAATGACTAACCTTTATCAGTCACCAAAGTTTGTTTTACTGACTTTGAAATAGCTGTTGATAGTGCAGTTATTTCATTCTGCTGTGACAAAAAGAATTAAATGTGAGCTTTTGAAGCAGGTGTGATTATATTATTTGAAAATTATACCTTTTCATAGAT
This sequence comes from Myrmecobius fasciatus, assembly GCA_023553655.1. NCBI lineage: Eukaryota > Metazoa > Chordata > Mammalia > Dasyuromorphia > Myrmecobiidae > Myrmecobius > Myrmecobius fasciatus. Next base: position 22,454 of record JAJPUD010014494.1, on the reverse strand, counting down.
AAGACTTAAATGTGAATAAAGAGAAGTCAACATGGCATTCTGAATAGAGTGATTACATGTTATCTGCAAACTTTGAAGCTTTCTGTGCTAGCCCTGGGAATAATCAGCTCTGTTGTTTCGTCATTATCAGCAGAGCTGCCCCTTGCGGCTGCCCAACTGCCTGCTGTTTGCAGAATAGGAGCAGAGCAAGTTTGTTTTCCCACTAACATTGCCTTGATTGTTTGCTCTTCATGGAGAGTTAATGACACTTTGCCTCCCTGTCAGCTGGACTTTTCTCTGCCTTCTGTGAATTTCTTCATAGGCTCATTGATTTCTCAATTGATGAACTTGGGTGTGAAACAAGCATCAGTGCTAAGTTCTCTTTTTCTCCTAAGGACACATGGTAATTGGTTTGATACTTAAAGAACAACATAAACTAGAAGAATCCATTTCTCTTAAGGCTTTATTTAGAAGGAGCATGCCTTTGATTAGTTTGAAGGTATTTTCCACTACCTTAATTAAAAAATGAGGCAGTTAGTGAAACCTGATTCATTCATTTTTACAAGACTTGAAAATGCTTCATGAAATGGTAGTCAATCTCATATATCAAATGTCTTTTATCTATATAAAGAGAGTGAGCTAACATCATGTATGCATATATGCCTGGGTGTATGTCTTCATGAAAGCGTAAATACATAAGTGTACATGTATATGTGTGTATATATACATGCATTCAGATAATACATGTGTGTGAATACACATATATGCATGTTTGTAAATACATATTTCTTCTGCTAATTTGAGTTTAGCTTCTTCCTTGATTTTTCTTTTTTCCATAGCTTTTTCCTTAATACAGGCCATGAAGTATTTTTATTTCTCCAACAGAGTCATTAGTCTTTAAAAACAAACATTTTTTTTTCTCTTTCCCCCTATCTCTACCCTGATACTTCCCCCTATTCTACTTCTCTTCCTTCACTGTGGCCTTTTACATTGTCACTTTTCAGCTCTTAGACAATATCCTAGGCCCTTTGCTTCAGGATAAAAATTGTTTTAAAAAATAAAAATTGCAACTTGATGTTTGTGAAAGTTCCTTTATCCAACCCAGTAGACCTATTCCCTATTGTAAGAAAAATACAGCCTGTTTGACTTTCCATAAGAAAACCCCAAGACTTAATGAGCCAATGAAAGTCCTAAGTGAAATCCCTGGGTCTATTATTTTGTTGTCCATAGGACTTAATAACCATGTGGAAACCATTGTTCAGCATACTAGAAGGTGGCCCCTTCAGGTGAAAACTAAAATGCCTAGCAAAGTAAGATGGGGAAGCCTCTTCTTTATTCAGTCTTAATCCATTCTTTTCAAGTGTACTAAACATCATAGCTTCCAGTTGATTAAATTTAAAATGCAATCAAATATATTAAAATATGTTAAAAGTAGACGCACATTGCTTTGAATGGACTAAATGTCTTTCTATCTTTTTTTTCAGAATTTGTATAATGAGTTCACTATGTGCCCAATTCCCACAATAAGTTATTTAGCATTTAAAAAATAATAATTAAAATTGTAGCCAAGAGTCGGAAGCAGTAATAATACAGATTTAAACAAAGACATCCACATGGAATTTTCTAAGTTCCCATTTCCTTCAGGACATAACAGATCTTAGTTCTATGTGTTGAAGGAACACCCTTATGTTCTTACTCTACTGCTAATCTTTTTTCCTTTTCACTTGGCACTTGATATTTATTTTAATTCAAAACAAGTGATAAGTAATTTTCTCACAAAAGGACTCCTGATAGGAGCTCAAATCTAAATCTTCCATAAAACAAGTGGGGTCTTATCTTTGCTTGTGCTTATCATAGCATCTGGAGTAAATATACTTGAAGATGAAGGTGGTGGTGGGGGGAATAAGTTGGAAACCTTTAGTCTCCTAAATGTACCTGCCAGCACCACCCTAAAGAATTACATTTCTTAGAGAGAAGCAACAATTTTTAGTCAAGGAAATGATTGCTTGTCATAGAAATTAGGCATATGTATATAGTTTAACAGTTGAAACTATTGTTTTGGAAAAAAATGCGGTCTTTGATATTTTTGGAGGAAAAGTACTTATCCCTTAAGGGCAATAATTATAGTGTTCCAAATGTCAAAAATACATCTAAAGGATATAGGAATCAGGGTATCATCTGAATGATTTCCATCCTCATCCTGATTTTATATAGAATCAAAAACTTGATTAGCACCACACTCAGTTAATCTGTAAAATAGATTGATTTTGATGATCCTTAAAGAGAAATCCTCTTTTTATAAAGGTGAAAAAAATGATGCCAGCAGAAGTTAAATCTGGCTTATTTTAGTCACAACTCCTGTGTTCTTTCAGTATATTAAGTAGCCTACTATAAGCATATTGCTGCTCATATCATCAGTCTAAAAGTTTGAGTAACTATGCCAACTGGGTAGTGAGCCTTTCCTAAACCAAAAAACACAACAAAGAAAAACCACCACCCCCCAAAAAAATAAATGCTCAAAGAAAACAAGCAAACAAACAACAACAAACTTTAAAAGGAGAGTATAACAGTAGGGAACAAGGTGACTTTCCCACCTTACCCTGCTTTTTTTCTGAATAAATTTAATTTATGGCAGTATAGTAAAGAGCATTGGAAGTAGGAGGTAGAAGGTTAAGGATTGAGTCTCTGCATCACTAATTACTAATCATGCAGTATTTGCCAACTCATATTAGATCTTCTTTGAACTTCTTTTTCCTTATTTGTAATACAAAACAAATTTGGACTAGATAATTTAGATAATGAGATTGTTTCCATCTCATGTATTCTGCATATTATTTCCCCTTAAAGTAGCATGTATTATAAGGGTATATAAGCATCAGATATATTCATGATTTGTATAGGATAAATGAAAGCAAAATCCAGCTAAAGTGTTTTAAATTAGGAAAGATCTATTAATGTGCAAAAAGATATTTAAAACAGTGAATATATTTTAAAATTTATTTTTGTTAATTACTACAACTGTCCCAATCAAGATAGATAGATAGATGTTTAAAATAACTATGTGAAATAAGCTTTCTGCAACTACCTGTTTTTAGACTGTTTGCTCTAGCTGCAAATTAAATTATGATTTTTACATTACTCATTTATGCTTAAAATAGAATAGTAATATTATGATATAAATATATAAGTAAATACAGACACATAGAGATATATACATATATATAAACATGGGCATATATATAATATACTTTATTGAAGTAACATTTTAAGACTATTATTTGAATCTTTGATATTGGTTTAAGGATATAGATTAGACTATCAAACTTTAAGGTGAGAACTCTTTTTGAATTCAGGTCAATACTTTCTTTGTAATTTCACTTTTCAGAGAGTTGCTTAGAGCACTGAGAGGCTAAATTGCTCACAGGGCTTTACATAGTATTTTAGAGACAAGCCTTGAATACTCATTACTCTTGTTCTAAGGATGACCCTCCACTTTCTCTCTATTCCTGATTTACTGTAAGGAAATTTTGTGAATACTTTTCTTCAAGAATTCCATACTAATAATAAGTAAAAACAAAAACAAACAAAATAAAAACCTTTTTATTTTTTGCCCTGATATTTTTAGTAAGTTTTTCACATTCCAAATCATATGTACATCAACCACTGCTGTTTCATTATTATTTTAGATTAGCATTTATCAGATTTTGAGGGCATAATACATTTTGAATATGTTTCATGATTTATCAGATGTTTTCTTCACAACAATCCGATGATATAAGTAGTACAATCATTAGTATCCATTTATAAATAAGGCAACTGAGTTTCAGAAGTGATTAAGTGACTTTCCATGGTCACAAGCCTCATGTACATGGTTTAAATACAATTATAATGTCCCTAAATATATATCTTCTTCCACAGAGATTTTTTTTCCACATGTTCCATTTCAATGCTATCACACATATGCATTTTCATTTATGCTGAATGCAAAAGATGGAATGGCCTAATAGAAAGCATCTGGTAAATAAGTAGATTATTATATCCACCTGTAATTCACCTGAACTCATCTGTGCTTCTATTTCCCAACTTAGCTATATGGACAATATTGTTATTTTCTTCCAGCCTTGGGATGTTAGCAAGACTAGTGGAATAAAGTCTTTAAAACAATCCTTGAAGTTTACCAAAAAAGGTACAGAAATAGCATGAGATAAAGTCCAGATCCTGTAGAAATAGTTTCACATGTTATTATTTTTCTCTTATGGAATAGTGGCTAACATCAATTAATTTTGGCTATTCATCACACCACAAAATGAGTACTAAGCCAAGAAAAATGGTTTCAGTGAAATTTCAGTATCATCCATGAATATTCCTTGCTCCCCATGAATTCATTTTTTTGTGTGTCTCTTCTCTACGAACAGAAAGTCATCAACATATACAGAGGTACCATTTTACTCTGTTGGAAATATGTCTATTGTAAACAACAATGGCTTCAACCTTTCTGAAAAATAATTTGGAACTACTCCCAAATGGGCTCTAAAACGCTATATACTTTTTGACCCAATAATATCAATACTAGGTATAAATCCCAAAAACATCAAAGAAAATGGAAAGGGCTCTGTTTGTACAAAACTATTTTTAGTAGCTTTTTTGTGTTGTGTTTGTAAAAAAAAAAAATCCAGTAATTGAAGGGATGCTCATCAATTGGGGAATGGCCAAACAAGTTGTTATACATGGCTATAACAGAAACTATTTTAATTTTTATTTTTCCAAATACATGCACAGATAGTTTTCTACATTCACACTTGGAAAACCTTGTATTCCAAGTTTTTCTCACTCTCTCCTCTCCCACCCCAAGATGGCAAGCAATCTAATATAGGATAAACATGTGCAATTCTTCTAAACATAGTTCCTTGTTTATCATGCTACACAAGAAAAAAAGCATATAAAAAGGGAAAATGTGAGAGGAAAAACTACAAGAAAGCAAACAAACAACAAAATGAAAATACTGTACTTTGATCCACATTCATTCTTCATAGTTCTCTCTTTGGATATAGATGAACAGAATATCACTGTACTATAATAAATTGTCTGCACGAAGGATTCAGAAAGCCTGAAAAGTCACATATGAACTGATGCAAAGTGAAGTCAGCAGAGAACCAAGAGAACATTTTTATGGTAACAGCAATATTGTAAAGATGATAAACTATGAAAGAATAAGCTACTTTGATTAATATGAATCAAGACAATTTCAAAGTACCCATGATAAAAAATGCTTTCTCTTTTTGTAGAATAAGAATTAACTCTGAATGAAGTTTGAAACATACTCTTCTTTTGTTTTTCTTGTTTTTCATGTAAATTTTCTTTTGCAATATGGCTAATATGAAGTTATATTTTGTTTAACTTCAGATGTATAAAAAAATTTATATCACTTGGCTTCTTGAGTGGTGGGGTAGGGTAAGAAGGAAGGAGAGAATATGGAAGTCAAAACTTTCAATATGTAATGTTATTTTTTTCTACATGTAATTAGGATATCTGTATACATATACATATATATGTGTGTGTATGTGTATGTATGTCCTATATATATTTATATATGTATACATTTGCATGTACATATGCATTGTGTATATGTGTATTTATAAGAAAATAATAGAGGCAGCTAGGTAGTATAGTAGATAAAACTCTGAGGTCAGAAGTCAGAAAGTTAGACCTGTATTCAAATATAGATTCAGAACATTGTTAGTTGTGTGAGTCTCAGCAACTCACTTCACTCTAAGTTTCTTCATTCTTAAAATGAGGATAATAATAACAGTTACATCACTGGTATTTTATAAAGATAAAATTAGCCAATATTTGTAGAGCCTAACACAGTGCTTAGTACCTAATAGTTACCTAATAAATACTTCTTTCTTTTCTTAATTTTTTCTTTCTTGAACTATTAAGAAAACTATTATCACAAAAGTATCTGTGGCTCTATAAAGAAGAGAGAATTTATGAAACATCTATTTAATGGTATATTTTAATGTGATGACTGAATGAATTGGCTTTTATTAGGTCAGGTTTTATTTTGAGGGAGCAGGAAAGGCCTTTCGAAATATTTATTTATTTATTTATTTACTTATTTAAAATTTAAATATAAAATTGAAAAAGAGAAAAAAATTTAATGTCCATATCAGACCATGATAGGATTCTAAATTTAAGACAATAAATTTCCATTTCAAGAAAGCCTATATAATAAATTGTGTTCAGGACTATCCATCACTTTTTTGTTTCCTTCTAGGACTTTTGGTTGTTGTTATTGTTCTTTATTGGGCACTTTTCACTTTACTCTTTTTCCCTTTTTCTCCCCCCCCAATATATATATATATGATATGATATATATATATATATATGCAGTTAGTTCTCTGTTTTTCTAAAGGTAAATAGCACCTTCCTGCCTAAACCCAAGTATTCACTTATTTTTCTAAATCCATCAACTCATAATCTGCTACACCACAACAATATTCCCCCTTATACTGTCTAGTTATTTTAAATAATCTAAAATAATATTGATTGTAATATTGTAGTTTCCCCATTTTTATCTTTCAATTAAATTATATTTTAGCTTTAACTTTGAGATAAATTATTACTATCTTGCTTTTAAAAAAATCTAATAAATTCTACTCTTAATTTCTATTATGATGTTTGTATGTATCTCTTATTTCCTATCCCTCTTGATTCCTTTGCTTTACTTCTACCTACTATGTTGTCTTTCTATTACCATTCCTCCTCTCCCTCCCCACCAAGTATTACTTCTTTATTTTCTCTCCCCACTTTTTCCCTTCCACTTTATCCCATTCCTACTAATATACACACCAAATCTCATTCCTGTTAATTGACACACCCTTCTATACAGCCTTCCTTATCCTGTTCCTTCATCTTTTTAATACTTTATAAATTTAGACTTTTATTACTTTAGGAGAGACATTTAAAAGCTGAATATTGAAGGAAGCCAGAGAAATTAGGCTACTGAGCTGAGGGAGGGAGGACAATCCAGACCTGAGGGACAGCCAGTACAAATGTGTATAAATGGGAGGTGGAGTGAAGAAGAGCAACGGGGCAAGTGCAGCTGTTTAGAGAACATCAAGGAGATTAACGGTAATAGTACTTTAAAGGAAGAAATGGGGTCAGATGGCAAAAGACAAATTCAAAATAGGGGATTTTTTATTTGATCTTGTAGGTAATAGGAAGTCCCTGGAGTTGATTGAATATGGGGATGAATTACACTTTGAGAAAATTCACTTTGGCAGGAGAATACATGGTAGATTAGAGTGGGAGCAATAGGAAATAAGCACACCAATTAGAAACTCCTTATAGGAGTCCAAGGGAGGAGAGATGAGGCTTATGTGATGGCTATATGAGTAAAGAGAAGGAAATAATTATGAGATATTATGAATGTAGAAACTAAACAATATGAGAACAGTTTGGATATGTGGGGTGAAGAACTATTAAAAGTCAATAATGGCACCATGGTTGGTAGCCTGGGTGACTGCAAAGCATCCTCAAACATAACAGAGAAATTTTGAAGAGAGGATAGTTTAAGGGGGAAGATAACGAATTCTCTTTTAGACATGCTGAATTTGAATTATCTACAAGACATTCAAGATATTCAAAAAGCAGTTACTGAAAAAATAGAGAGATTAGTGTTGATTGTCTAAAGCTAGAAATCATTTGCTTTTCCTGCAGCATAGCTGTCCCCGAGGATCTGTTCTCATTTCTCTCTCTGTTTGTGTCTCTGTCTCTCTGTTTTCCTGTTTCTATGTGTATGTGTGTCTTTCTGTCTCTCTTTTTCTCTCTGCCTCTGTCTCTCTCTGTCTCTCTGTCTGTCTGTCTCTCTTTCATTAATTGGTACTTGAGAGGTCATGATTAGGATGTAGAAAAGAACTTTCATTGCCTTCATTTTTACAGATTTTGAAACCAAGCTGAAAAGAGATTCAGTTATTTCTCCCAGGATATCCTAGAGGTATGTGGAAAAAAAATCTAAGGCTCTTATACATAATATCTGAATTCAAATCCCTGTAAATTAAATTATACTCTATCTTTCCTTGAATATCACATCAATCTCCATAGTTTCAATTTTCACTTCTTTGTATGTCATTTCCAGATTTATATTTCCAGATTTGCTCATTTCCCCGAAGTTCTGAGTTTACATATTAAACTGCATTTAAATGTCCTTCCAGTATCCCCAAACTCAACCTGATCCAAACTAAATTCATTATACCTTCCCCTAAAGTATGCTTATCTTTAATTACTTCTTTTGATGCAGTCACTATCCTACCAGCCACAGAACATTTAGTCATATTTGCTTCCTCCCTCTCCCTCATTCATCATATGAATACTATGCCATGTCTTGGGAATTCTACCTCTGAAATATGGCTTAAATTCATGCCATTCTCTCCAAATGCAGTCACATGTCATCCAAGTAGAAACAATATTATAATGAGTATAATCTAGAACCTCACAAGTACTCTTTGGTGGCTTGAAAACTTCTATAAGTCTGTTTTGTATATACATACATATAAGTACAATTATCAACATACACACATATGTTGTATATATGTACATATGTGTTATGTATATACAAAAAATACACTTCTCCTTCCTTCTTCCCCAAAGATGATGAACAAATATGTACATGTTCAATCATGTAAAATATTTTCATATTAGTTGTTTTGCACAAGAAGACTAGAATAAAAAAAATGAAAGAATGTGAAAAAAATAGCATTTGTTTGTCTGTATTCAGACAGTATCAGTTCTTTCCCTGAAAGTGAATATTATGCTTCATCATTAATCCTTTGGGATTGTCTTGGATCATTGTATTGTTGGGAAGAGCTGAGAATAAAAAATGCATATATATTCATTCAGTAATTTTTAGTCATTTCCAAGTTGGCGTTTCTTTGGCAAATATGTTGCAACGATTATTTGACAAAAACTGCTGGGAAAACAGTATGGCAGGAACTTGGTATAAAACAACATCTCACATAATGTATCAAAACAATGCCAAAATGGGTGTTCAATTTACACAAAAATGGTGATACCATAAGCAAATTAGGAGAGTATGCCATAGTTTATTTGTCAGATCTATGGATAAGGGAAAAATAGGGTCAAATATAGAGAGCATTACAAAGTGTAATACAGATGATTTTGATTATGGAATAATTTTTTAAATGGACAGACACAATCAATGCAATCAAATTTAAAAGTAGAAAGAAGGAAAAAATGCAATGAGCATCTCTGAAAAAGGCCTTATTTCTCAAATATGTAGAGAAATAGGTCAAATTTATAAAAATGCAAGTCATTCCCCAATTGATAAATAGGAAAAGGATATGAAAAAGCAGATTTCTTTCTTTTATATTATTAAAGTTTTATATTTTCAAAACATATTCACAATTAATTTTTCAACATTGACACTTGCAAAACCTTGTGTTTCAATTTCCCCCCCCCCTTCATCCTCTTCCCTAAATGGGAAGTGATTCAATATATATTAACAAGGTAAAATATAGATGTTAAATTCAATATATGCATAATTTTTGTACAATTATCTTGCTGCAAAAGGAAAATCTGTTGAAAAAGGGAAAAAAATGAGAAGGAAAATAAAATGCAAGGAAACAACAACAAAAAGACTGAAATTGCTATGTTGGGATCCACACTCAGTTCTCACAGTCCTCTCTCTGGGTGTAGATGGCTCTCTTCATCACAAAATATTTGGAAATGGCCTGAATCATCTAATTGTTCAAAAAGAGCCACATCCATTGGAATTTGTCATCAAATAATCTTGTTGCTGTGTATAATGACGTCCTTGTTCTGCTCTTTTCACTTAGCATCAATATATGTAAGTCTCTCCAGGCCTCTCTGAAATCATCCTGCTGATTGTTTCTTACAGAACAATAATATTCCATAACCTTAATATACCATAACTTATTCAGCCATTCTGCAACTAATGGGCATCCATTCAGTTTCCAGTTTTTTTGCCACTACAAAAAGGGCTGCCATAAACATTTTTGCACATGTGGGTCCCTTTCCCTCCTTTAAAATATCTTTGGGATATAAGCCCAGTAGAGACATTGCTGGACCAAAGGGCATGCACAATTTGATAGCCCTTTAGGCATAATTACAAATTGCTCTCCAGAATGGTTGGATCAGTTCACAACTCCACCAACAATGTATTAGTGTCCTAGTTTTCCCACATCCCCTCAATCATTTGTCATTATCTTTTCCTGTCATCTGAGCCAATCTGAGTGGTGTGTAGTGGTACCTCAATGCTGTGTTAATTTGTATTTCTCTGATCAATAGTGATTTAGAGCACTTTTTCATATGACTAGAAATGGTTTCAATTTCTTCATCTGAAAATTGTCTTTAACAGGCAGTTTTCAAAGAAAGCAATGCTATTATCATATGAAAATACCTTAAATAATTATTGATTAGAAAAATGTAAATTAAATAAAAACTTTAAAGTACTATCCCATGACTACAAGATTGGGTAATAAAACAAGAAAGGAAAATATTAAATTAGTTGCAGGAGATGTAGGAAAACCGGGACACTACTACACAAATGTTAGTGCAGTTTTGACTGATCCAACCTTTCTAGAGAGTAGTTTCAAACTATGCCCAAAGGACCATAAAATTTTGCATAGCCTTGATCCAGAAATATTACTACTAGGTCTATATCCCAAAGAAATTATTAAAAAATGAAAAGGATCTATTTCTATAAAAAATATTTAGTGTAGCTCTTTTTCTCTGGTGGCTAAAAAAGTCATATAGCTGACATACAATGAAAAGGATCAGCAGAAATAATTTTGTGATAATTCTCTCATTGTTGGGGAAAGGATAGTTTTTTTTTCTTCTTTGACTTATTAAGATGAAAAAAATTACATTATAGCAATTGAAGAAAACAATTTAGATAAGATTTGGAAACAAATATTGGTGTGTTTTCATTTAATTCTAAACTACTTCCAAAAAATATTGTTAGGGAGAATGACAGATAGGAAAAAAATGTCATTATTACTATTATTTTGTAAGATAGTTGGGGTTAAGTGAATTGCCCAGGGTCACACAACTAGTAAGTGTTAAGTGTCTCAGACTGGATTTAAGCTCAGCTCCTCCTTATTCCAAAGCTCTCTCTCTTCTCTCTCTCTCTCTCTCTCTCTCTCTCTCTCTCTCTCTCTCTCTCTCTCTCTCTCTCTTTCTTTTGTATGTAACCAATTAATTGGTTACATATATTTGAAAGTGGGGCACCTCTTTTTCAAAATCAGGGAATTTCATCAATTTGTTCTCCTCCCAAATGGATAGTACCTAATTTTCCCTCCACTTAGTAACTAGATTGCCTAATATGCAATTTTTCCTTTTAATTAATTGGCTTTATTTGATTACATTTAATGCATAAAAGTCTTTCACCCCATGTATTTGGTGTCAGCCCTAAACTAAGGAAGAAGTCTGGAACCAATATGTTAGGGAATTGACACCATTGAATAATAAAACCCATGCTTGAAAGATCAAACCTTTGTTTTCCTCAGGTATTTCATCTTCACACTGCACAAAGTGATACACTTTAAGTATTTTAAATATGAGATAAAAATATAGAGGACTTGTAGATTTTATTTTTTTTTTTTTTGAGCATTCACTGATCTTAACAGGAAACTGAAGGGAGCTTTTAAAGTACTTTCTACAGATCTTGGCTGTTATATATGGAACTTACATAATTCTGAAGTACTTTTATCTTGATATGTATTCATTTCTCTTGGCTTGACTGAATAACATATCAGAGACTAATTCATTCCATAGACCAAACTCTTTAAGATTTTGGTGGGAGTTAAGATATTTTGCAAAGAAAGCTGTTTAGTATTCAGAATCATTTCCATTTCAACAGGGTGAAATGATCCTTGTGGGATACCTTTTGGGTAATTCACACTTGCTGGTAGCCATTGTTCATCACCTCAGTATTCCTTTGACTCTAATGACTGATATCAATTACAAAGGGAGAAAAAATTGTTATGAAATCTAAACTTAAGATTGTTTTGGCAGTCTTAACAGAAGTTGCTGAAATGTAGGGAGCTGAATGAATTCTCTTAGAAACAAACCCTTCAAATTATAACAAAAAAGACAAAAATCTGTTATTTCTTTCCACCAAGGGCCCTTGTTTTTGTTCACTCCAGCCTTTATAGCATCATCTTGGTTTAACACCCATAATGGTGTGAATAGGTTTCTCTTTGGTACTATTGGCTAATGATTGTTTCATTCAAGTGAAAAATGAGAAAATTTACTTTTGGGACTACCTTAACCAAAGTACATTTTGGTATCACATGACACTAAATCAATACATGGCAAATTAGCCTTTAAGGTTTTGTTGCTTATTGTTGATTTGATAAATCATTACAGTAATTATAAGGCCATAACTAATGATCTGATCATTCATTATGCACTCAAATTTATATGTCCCAAAACCTTAAGTCTTAGAAATATGGAAAATTATTTTTAAAAAAGTTGAGACTTTGATAAAATATTTAAAGGAAAAAAACAAAAACGTTCCTCAAAATGCAATTCGGGAAATTTGAAAAATATAAGATAGCAATCTTCTGTAACATAGACTTCAATTGCTTAAAGATTTAAGATTTCCTTATTAATAGCCTGATGAGTCAAACACTTAACAAATATTTTGTAATCATTTACTATAATATAAAAACACACAGTTTCTGTTTCCAAAGAGTCTATATCCTATCAAGGGAAATATATACATATACTTATACATATACAACCCTTGACTCAAAAGGCTGATTGCATGCATCTTTCCTTAGTGGTGGAAATTGATATTTTTTTTTTGGTGTCTTGGCCTTCTATGTCTGTGTGACAGAAAAATTTGGTGAGAGTTAGAAAGAAGAGAGATTTTGGTCTTTTGGCTTCCGCTTATGGTGAGAAGTTATGACATTTCAGACATTCTTCAAGTCCATGAAGCAGAAAAAGGTGAGATATAGTGTATCTGAGAAGAAGGTGACATATAGTATAATTGGCACTTCTAGTAATGACTTTAGATATATTAAACAATTGTCATTTGCATGAGACTTGGAGTTTTCTTTTGGTTTAACTGAGTTATCTTCTTTCTCTGATTTCTATTTGCTATCTGTTTACACAAATGGATATGTGTGTATATATCTATATCTATCTTTATCTATCTATTAGAACTGGCATTTGGTAGTAACCTGGAGTGTAGTTTGGACCAAAAAAATTACTCTAATTCTAATTCAGTTTCCCCTTTCTCTTAGGAAAGCAGAGTGCCTGGCTTCTGGCCATAAACTCCTATCTCCCCCTTCTCAGAAATTAAAGTTCCCTTGGAGAAGAATTACACATAATCTACAAAAGCAAAACAGCACACAACACATGGTAGACAGCTTCCATATACAAGCATTTACAAAAAATACACCACTGTTTTCAGAATCTCACAAAAGGACTTGTGAAACAATGTTTCAGCCCAAAATAACATAGAAGCACCCCAGAAAAGGTCTGACTCTCTTGGATAAAAGGGGAGCACAGTCCAGTACAGGTGATGGAAGGCCTTGAGACTTAGCACAGATAAGCATCTGAGGCCAGTAGTCCTGGCTTATCAGGCCAGATGCACAGTGGACCAATTGAGGCCTAAAACCCCAACACAGTGAACAACCACCAGCTCCAGAGCCCTGGCAGAGCACATTAGTGAACAGACCTCTGGATTCCTACCCAAAAATCTTGAGACAGTGTCCCCTGTGTTTCGGTAACAGAACTCAACTTGAAAAGTCATGAATTAGGCTGGAAGATGAGCAAAAGACAACAAAAATCCTTATAAGGACAGGAGAGATTGAAATACAAATTCAGAAGAGGACAACAATGTCAAAGCCTCAATGAGAAATATAAATTGATGTCAAGCCCTAAAAGTACTTTTGGAAGAGCTCAAAAAGGATTGTAAAAATCAAATAAAACTTAGAAAGAAAATGGGAAAAGTTATGTGACTGAAGCTAGAAAATGGTAAAGGTAAAGAAAATGGTAATCCAGTGAAGAAAACTCCTTAAAATGTAGAATTGGCCAAAGAGAAAGAAAGTAGCCCAATTCCTTAATGAATATTGATTTAAAAATTTAAATAAAATACTATCAAGGAAATTAAAGCAATATATCACCAGAATCATACATAATGAATAGATGGGATTTACACCACTCATATAGGGTTGGCGCAATATTAGAAAACTTTTCATTATAATTGAACATGTCAATAATAAAACCAACAAAAATCGTATGATTATCTCAAGATACAGAAAAAAATTTTTTTTGACAAAACACAATACCCTTTTCTATTAAAAACACTAAAGAGAATAGAAATAAAGGAAGCTTTCCTTAAAATGATAAGTTATATCTATCTAAAACCCTTTCCAATGAGATCAGAAATGAAATAAAGGATGCCCATTTTACCACTATTATTCAATATGTACAAGAAATATTAGCAAAGAAAGAAGAAATAGAAATTGAAGGTATTAAAACAGGCAATGAAGAAACAAAACTATCATTCTTTGCAAATGATATGATGACATATTTAGAGAATCCTAGAGAATCAATCAAAAAATACTACTTGAAATAATTAACTTTAGCAAAGCTGCAGGATATGAAATTATCAGCATTTCTATATTTTGCCAGCAAAATTCAATAGCAAGAGATAGAGATAATTTATTTAAAATAACTGTAGACTATATTAACTGCTTTAAAATTTACCTACCAAGACAAGCTCAGGAGCTATATGAATATAATTGCAAATCACTTTTGCAACAAAGCCAGATATAAACAATTGGGAAAATATCAATTGTTCATGACTAGGTCAAGCCAATATAATAAAAATGGCATTTCTCCCTAAATCAATTTATTCAATGCCATACCAATACAATAATCAAAAGTTATTTTATAGACCTACAAAAATTTAATAACAAATTCATCTATAAGAACAAAAGGTTAAAAATATCAAAGGAATTAATGAAAAAATGCAAAGGAAGGTGGTCTAGCTATATCAGATCTAAAACTATATTATGAAGCACTAATCATCAAGACTATTTAGTTACAGGCTAAAAAATAAACTAAGAAGAATGGATCAGTTAAATATTACCCTATATACTAAGAGAAGATCAAAATAGGTACATAATTTGAAATTAGGTCCTCCTGAATTCAGAGCTGGTGCTCTATCCACTGCACCACCTAGCTGCCCCCATAGCAACTTTTTCTGACAAATCTTATTTTTCACACATATAGAGAACTAGGTAAAATTTATAATAATATGAATCATTCCCTTACTGATCTAAGGATATGCACATGCAATTTTCAGATGAAAAAAAAAATAAAGCTTTCTATAATCATTTAAATTAAATGCTGTAAATAATCATTGATTAGAGAAATGCACATTAAAGCAACTCTGAGGTGCCACCTCACATTTATCAGATTGGTTACTATGACAGAAAAGAAAAATTATAAATATTGGGTAGAATGAGTGAAAATTGGGACACTAATGCATTGTTGTTTAAGTTGTGAACTGATCTCACCATTCTAGAGAACTATTTAGAACTTTGCTAAAAGGGACATATAGCCTTTTAAATTGTGCGAATTCTTTGTAATTTTTTTCTTTATAATTTTACTGGTATAGGGAACTTCTGGTGATGAACTTCTAATTATATATCTCTTATTTTCTCTGAAATTTATTGTATTAGGGAATACCTTACTGTCCTAAGAGATTGTGACCTGTCCAAGATCAGATAGTCCATGTGTCAAAAGACACAATTTGAATCCAGGTGTTCTTGACACAGAGGTCAGGTTTTTATCCACTAGGTAAACATTGCCATTCAAATATTAAGACTGAAAGAAAACACCTTTAATAAATAGATGAAAGATTTATTTGAAACCAAGCATTTTAAGTACCATTACTATCCTTGCAACAATAATTGCCTTATTATAAAGTTTTGTATTTCCTAAAGAATTTTATTGGATCAGTATTCCATGTGTTCACTCATTCCACTAGTACTATCACAATCTATCCAGACCTTATCTTGTACAATTCTTGTTAAAAATGAGGGTCATTCAGAAGGCAGTGAAGAATTTCTAGGTGGCCAAGTAGAATGAAACATAGTACCAATGAAGGACTACACAGGAAATTTAACCCCCACATCCATTTTTTGTTGTATTTGCTTGGTTGGTTTTTCATTCATTCATTAATTTAATGTACAAAGAAAAACAAAAGACTGAAATAAATATGCATATACAAGTAAAGCAAATTTCACAGTGCTCATGTCTGAAAATACGTCTCAATCTGTATTTTGAGATATGTATACATACCACATATATCACTTTCACTGTCAGGGAGTGACTAGTATACATCATGGGGACTATGGAACTGTTGTAGGTTATGACATTGATTGTAGCTCCTAATTCTTTGAAAAAAAAATGTCTTTACAATGCTGTCTTTATTGTATAAGTTGTTTTCTTGCTTAAGTCAGAACTTTTTAAAGCTACATTGGTTTATACAGAGTTCAATATTTTTGCAACTCCCAATATCCTTTTTAGTTCAACTATATCCAATTGCATTCATAAAACATAATTTATTAAATCATTCCTCACTTAGGCACTTTTCATCACTACAATAAAATGAGATGATATACATATTCACATAAACACATATGTAACACTTATTCACATTTTATACATATATATGCACAATATGTATATATATATATATAATTACATATAAAATCTATCTCTATCTACATAGAGTTGATTTTATTCTTTTTTATCTATTTAAAATATGTTATTAATGATGATAGGTCTGGACAAAAGAATGCATGAAAGTGTCATTGAATAAGTAAAATAATTATGATAGGATAACAATTTTTATTATATTGATATGGCCTACCAATAAGCAATTAATACTTCTCCAATTATAGATAGATAGATGTGTTACTTTGTATAAAGAATGTCATATATGTATTTGTGTTTCTTGGGTATACAAGTAGCAACCTACATTCTATATAATGTATACTTATTTTGAATGGGACTTCTCTTCAATAGTTTCCTATTGCATGTTGCTAGTAATAGATAGGAAGGATTTTGATTTGTGTGGTTTTATTTTATATGCTATGAGCTCTTCCATGAGAACTTTTTGGGCTGGAAACTAATTCACGTTCATCTTTGAAGCTTCACATAGCCATTTTGACATTGTTGTACCTTTCTGAGTTTGTGTTTTAATGTTCCATGTTGCCATCATAGCTTTCTCTAGTCAGGAGTTTGGGATTTTTTTTTGCTCATTTTATAAAGTTGAGCTCTACTTCTGAGGCATAGGAAGCATTATCCCAAGCTTCTTATGCTGGGGGAGAAGGGTCACTTATTTTTCACACCAGTTCTCAGGTGTTTGAGGCTTGCTCACTGCACTGAGGCGGTCTGACCTAGTTGTGCTTGTTATACCAGGGTTCCCAGACAAGCAATTTGCTTTTTGGAGCTGGAGACCTTACAGCTGACCTTCTGTGCCAGTAGCCTATTGAGCCAGATCTGAGGGGTTTTGGTTGCTAATATGTGTTGTATCTAAAAGCCTCCCATTGGCTTTGTCAGACTCTATGCTGGGATGAATTCCCCTTTTCCTCAAGTAAGACAGACCTTTTTTAAAGTTCGATGTTCTATTAAGCTGGAAAATTATTTCACTCTATCGTTCTATGGGTTCTATCACTCTAAAATCTGATGTTTACAAAGAAAGTTGGGGAGAGCTCAAGAAACTTCCTGATCTCTGTCATCTTGCTCCTATTCTCCCCAAAAGAAGCTTAATAAAAGAAAGAATTCACACTCACCAGCCTAAGCTTAAGCTCACTCAGAATCCTTTCCTACTTTCCATCCTGCCATCAGCAGATCTAAGGACAGGGCAGTCTTTCTTCAAAACGCATTCAAGTCCCTCCTTCCTTTTTCCAACCTGAAAGTTACAGCTTGCATTAGCACTTTAAAGCACTAACTGCCAGTGCTTAGCCAAAGCACTGAAGAACAGAGGGACTGGGATAGGTAAGCAGAACAGGACTCCATGCTGTGCAGCACTCTACCAAGTCTGAGGAAAAGAAGGCCAGTTCTAACCAACCAAATGTTAGCTGGAGCAGAGACCGGGGCTGCTCAACTATGAATTCTCTAGTGTATGAAAAGACTGAGATGTCAGAGACTCTGCCTTCAATAAAGCTAAAGTTAGAGGAAAGTCAAGAAATGAATGATGAAGAAAATAAAGGTTAAAAAAAAAAAAGATTACCAAAGATTCCAGGAGGAACATATCTCAAGGACTTTAGGTATAAATAGAAAGTAAATAGGAAAAACAGAAACAACAAGGGCAGCTTGATAGAGCAATGGATAGAGCATCAGCCTTGAAATCAGGAGGACCTGAGTTTAAATTCAGCCTCAGACACCTAAAGCATCCTAGTGGTGTATTTAGAAAACTATTTGGAATTTCAGAACATAGAAAATAAAATTCTAATTGAAAGAATTCATAGCTTACTTCAAAAAAAAAAAAAAAAGCAAGAGGGGCAGCTAGGTGGCACAGTGGTTAGAGCACCAGCCCTGAAGTCAGGACTCCTTGAGTTCGAATCTGGTCTCAGACACTTAACAAATTCCCTAACTGTGTGACCCTGGGCAAGTCACTTAACCCTAATTGCCTCAGCAAAAAGCAAAAAAAAAAAAAAGCAAGATTATAAACTTGAAAATATACAATGACTAAATTTTAGAATTCAATTCAGAAACAAAAAATTCTGTCAACCATTTGAGAAAGACTTTCAAATATAAGGGAAATGCATTTGAATCACAAAATACTATTCCATACCCAATAGAAAAAAAGAAGGAATGGAATAATGTGTTCTGAATAATTGTGGAGCTCAGGATATGCTCCATCTTAATCTATCTTAAAAATCTGGGTTTAAAACATACAGATTAAAACATGGATATTCAATGAATAAGGAAGAGATTAAAATATTTTTGGAAAGAAAAACTATAATGGAAGAGACTATTTGCTTCAAGAATAATCCAAATAACAGAAATGGCAGAGGAGTGAATAAATTTAGATAGTAATAACATTAGTGAGTACAGAAAGATCAGTAAGAAAATATATGTGTGTATATTCAAACACATATCACACATATGTATACATATACATAAATATGTGTATATATCTATTTATATAGATGTGTATTTATATCTATCTATCTATATGTATCTATCTAGCTAGTTATAAATAGATACAAGAGGTTAGGGATGAAGGCAGAAATCTAGTGGATATAACAGTAGAGTTGGATGGGTGTTATGAAAAGAGCCTGGCAACATCTTACTTATAGGCGAATCCTTCAATTCAACATGGAAGAGTATATGAAAAGGAGCAGGGAGATCAAGGTGAGTGAGTGATACAATGGGATCTAATCAAGATTTAGTAATGAGGGGAAAATTACATGTGTGGTCTCAGAAAGAAAAAAAAAAGCCTCCAGGGGAGTAAGGATAAGGAAAATATTGAAAAATAATTGATGGGGAGAAAGAGGCCTTATTTTGAATGGGGCATTTCATTTCCATGGATGGATGTAACTATTTTGTGAAGGGAAATAAGGGGCCTTACACTGTATGATACCAAGGGAATTTGGTGCTTCAAAAGTCTACTTCACCTGGGGGGTGGAGGGAGAGGAGGACTTGGATTCACTGGAGGTGGGGGGGGGGCAAATAGCACCTGGAAGAGTCAGAGAGCATGGCTACTAGAAGGATAGTAACAGATAAATGAAAAAAAAAACAAATCAAGAAGGGAAGGAATGTTCAAGAATTCCAAAATCTCCTTATCTACCCATAACCTATTGACTTTTCACCTCTTCTGATTATAAAAACCTTCTCTTTATATGCATAATGACTGCTAATCCTTTAATCCCTCCATTTGCTCTAGGGATAGCCCTTTGTTAGTCACTCTCTTCACTTTCCCTAATCTTGACCCCTTGAGGAAGCAATTCCATTCTATACTAGGCATATCTCCAGACTCTCTAACCTCCTTAAAGTTTATAACCATGATATATTTTAATCTTGGATCATTGCCACTATTTTCTGTCTTTGCTCCTACATATATGTTCCTGAATAAAGATAGAGAAAATCATATAACTGTTCTAATTGGATTTTCTGAAAACTTAACAACTCTTAACTGGATTTTTACTGTTGCTACAAACACACATACACACACACATATATTATATACACACATATAGACAGACAGATATATACCTAAACACCTATATACAAACATGCTTACATCTGTATATACATATGCATATACACATATATCTGAAACAATTTCAATATGGCTGATGTAATATAGATTTCGCTCTTGGTTCAATAAATTTTAAGATTTATTTTGTAGAAGATCAATGATTATTAGTCCTACTGTTTTTCTAATAACATTCTACTTCTGATACTTTTGTGTGTGTGTGTGTGTGTATGTCTCTTTATATCCCATCCTTGTTAACTCTTCTACTTCACTAACTTTTCCCTCTGCTGACTTACCTTTGTCTTACTTAATCTCCTTACTATTTGCCCTGTCCCTATACATGGACTCTTTCCTTATCTTTTCCACCCTTTTCCCTCCCTCTTTATCTCTTTCTTAGCAATCTATACACCTTGCCTAACTCCCATTGATTTATATATTCTTCTATACCTCCCATTATCCTATTCCTTCCCTCCTTACTTAATTATAGATTTTGGAAGGTGTTATACTCTTCATGTTTTATATATGTATTGTTCCTTCTTTTAACCCATTAGTTTTCAGAATAGGGTTTTCAGAACTACCAGCCCTCCTCCCCCATTTAATTTCTGTGTTGGCTCTCTGTATTTGTATAGCATAATTATTTTTATAATTTTCAATTTTTCTTATATTTTCTCTTGATCTGTGCTCCAGACCTGTTGTTTTTCTTGTAATATATTTCACATTCTCTTCTATATTTTTCTTTCTTTATATAAATATATTATTATTATTATTTGTTCTCTTATACCTACAGTGGCTTACTCTTGATCAATTCTAATTTTCAAATAGTAATTTTCTGCTTTAAGAATCTGGATCTTCTTTTCTAATTGGTTGATTTCTTTTCATAATCTTATTTTTATTAAATTATACTTTATTTTAGTCTTTCCTTGATCTTTCTCTCTCTCTCTCTCTCTCTCTCTCTCTCTCTCTCTCTCTCTCTCTTTTTTTTTTTTTTTTTTGCTGAGGCAGTTGGGGTTAAGTGACTTGCCCAGGGCCACATAGCTAGAAAGTGTTTGAGACCAGATCCTTAAATAAATTAAATTATCTCCTGGTTATACAGTTACTATTAGGAGACTGTCTTTTCACTTGATGAGCCTTTATTAATCTACCTGCAATTTCTAGTCCTGCATTGTATTCAATTCAACACACATTTATGAAGTGCCCACTGCTAGGCAAAGTACCAAGGCCTTCAATACTGTCAGTCATGAAATTTTATATCAAAATTTGATTGCTCAAGATGTTCATCTGCATTATATGCCAATTTCATTATAGCATGCTTATGTGGGTTCTGGATAATGTACAACATTCTCACACTTTCCCACCTGTCAATTGTGTGAAACAAGGTTATGTTCTTGCTTCCAAAAGCATGATGTTTTCAGCAATGTTATCAAATGTTTTCAATGAAAATGAACATGGTGGTTCGGGGGGCGGAGCCAAGATGGTGGAGTGAAAAGGTGACTTTCTGCCTCTCCTCCGATCTTCTCTCAAATCAACAATAAAATAAGCCTCTGAACTGATCTTCAAGTCAACGAACTCAGAAATATTTGGACACTGCTCTCTGGATAACTTCATATCAGGTTAGTCGGACTCGGACAGAGAGATAAATAGACGACAACTGTGCAGGCCGGAAGTGAGGGTGGGACTCAGCTCGGCTCATCGTGGAAGAAATTCCAAACTCCAAACTCCAAATTCCAAACACCTGGAGTTTATCTGAGGCACTCGGGACACTCTGCCCTGATTGGGGACAGGTGTTCTGGCAGACTTGCCTTGTTTAAGGAGTAATTCGGACTTAGTCCTAGCCCCCACCAGCCCAGCACCTTAAGTCAACTCGCCGAAATGCCCCAGGGCAAAGCATCTTCAGCGGAGGTTTTTTTTTTTTTCCCCTACCTTAAAGAGATATCCACTCTGTCTAAAAAAAAAATGATGAAGAAACAAAAGAGAGCTCTCACCATAGACAGCTTTTATCAAGGCAAAGAAACGACCTCAGATACAGAGGTTTCTTTAGACAAAAATCCAGAAAAAAACAGCAACGACCATCACTGGTCCCCATTTCAAAAGGCCTTTCTGGAAGATTGCATAAAGAACCTCAAAAGAGAGCTGGAGGATAAATGGGAAAATAAATTGAAATCAGTGCAAGAAGGATACAGTATCTTGCAAGAAGGATATG
>JAJPUD010014493.1:19150-40508 GCA_023553655.1 Myrmecobius fasciatus | reverse complement strand
GAGCTAATATAATAAAAATGACAATTCTACCTAAATTAATCTATTTATTCAGTGCCACACCAATCAAACTCCCCCCAAAATTATTTTATATATCTAGAAAAAATAATAACAGTTCATCTGGAAAAGCAAAAAGTCAAGAATTTCAAGGGAATTAATGAAAAAATGCAAATGAAGGTGGTTTAGCTGTGGCAGACCTAAAACTGTATTATAAAATAGTGGTCATCAAATCCATTTGATACTGGTTAAGAAATAAAATAGTCAGTCAGTGGAATAGGTTCACAGGACAAAATAGTCAATGATTATACTAATCTAGTGTTTGACAAATTCAAAAACCCCAGCTTTTTGGATAAGAACTTACTATTTGACAAAAACTGCTGGGGAAAATTGGAAACTAATATGGCAGAAACTAGGCACTGATCCACACCTAACACCGTGTACCAAAATAAAGTTGAAATAGATTCATGATTTAGACATAAAGAGTGATATTATAAGCAAATTAGAAGAACAAAGGATAATTAACCTCTCAGATCTGTAAAGAAGGAAGGAATTTGTGGCCGAAGAAGAACTGGAGTTCATTATTGAACACAAAATAGATAATTTTTATTATATTAACTTAAAAAGGTTTTTTACAAACAAAATTAATGCAGACGAGATTAAAAGGGAATCAATAAGCTGGGAAAACATTTTTACATCCAAAGGTTCTGATAAAGGCCTCATTTCTAAAATATATAGAGAATTGACTCAAATGTATAAGAATTTCAAGTCATTCTCAAATTGATAAATGGTCAAAGGATATGAACAATTTTCAGATGAAAAAATTGAAACCATTTCTAGTCATATGAAAAGGTGCTCTAAATCACTATTGATCAGAGAAATGCAAATTAAGACAACTTGAGGTACCACTACACACCTCTCAGATTGGCTAAGATGACAGGAAAAGATAATGATGAATGTTGGAGGGGATGTGGGAAAACTGGGACACTAATACATTGTTGGTGGAGCTGTGAAGTGATCCAAGCATTGTGGAGAGCAATTTGGAACTATATCCAAAGGGGTATCAAAATGTGTATACCTTTTGATCTAGCAGTGTTTTTACTGGGCTTTTATCCCAAAGAGATCTTAAAGGAGGGAAAGGGACCTACATGTGCAAAAATATTTGTGGCAGTCCTTTTTGTAGTGATAAGTGGACACCCATTAATTGGAGAATGGCTGAATAAGTTATGTTATCTGAATGTTATTGTTCTTTAAGAAATGATCAGCAGGATGATTTCAGAGAAGCCTGGAGAGATTTAAGTAAAGTGATTGCAAGTAAAATGAGGAGAACCTGGAGATCATTGTACCAGCAACAATAAGATTATATGATGATCAATTCTGATGGATGTGACTCTTTTCAACAATGAGATGATTCAGGCTAGTACTAATGATCTTGTGATGAAAAGTGCCATCTACACCCAAAGAGTAGACTGTGGGAACTTAGCGTGGATCATAACGTAGCATTTTCACTCTTGTTGTTTGTTTGCATTTAATTTTCTTTCTCTTTTTTTTCCTTTTTGATCTAATTTTTCTTGTGCAGCAAGATAATTATACAAATATGTATGCCTATATTGGATTTAACATATATTTTTATCATATTAAACATATATTGGATTACTTGCAATCTAGGGGAGAGAGTAGGGGAAAAGAGCAGAAAATGTTTTGCAAGAGTCAATGGTGAAAAATTATCCATTCATATGTTTTGAAAATAAAACATTTTAATTAAAAAAAAAAGAGTAATTCAGAGATTCTTACATTTAGTCAGTCAATTAACCAGAAGGGGCTATCTCCAGTCCTCCTGATCTATATCTTGCCACTGGAACTAGATGGTTCTAGAGGAGAGAGTAAGGTCATTCCTGCCTCACTTAAATCCAATTCACTTGCAAGTCATTACATCACTTTCCTGATGTCATTGGACTTCTTTGAGACCAAAGGACAAACAGCATTTAACAAGCATTTATGAGGTATGTATTGTGCATTGTGCTCAGTCTGAGGATACAAAGAAAAGCAGAAACATTATCCCTGCTCTCAATGAATTGGTATTCTAATGAGGGAGGCAACACTCAAATAAATATATACATATAAGAGATATATGATATCAATAGAAAGTAATTCCAGAGAAAAGATAAGGGAGGGAAGACCAGGCAATGATGGAACAGAAAAAATTCTTCTACAGAAGTGGGAATTTGAGTTCAGTACTAAAAGAAGCCAGGCTAGCTGAGAGGTAGATGTGAAGAGATAGGGCTTTCAGGAATGACAGTCAAGAGACATAAAGCTGTCAGTGAGGAACAGTAAGTAAGTGAGTCAGTATAGCCGGATCATCAAATTCATAGAGGGAAGTAAAAATATATAAAAGGGACCATTGCTTTCAGGAAAAGCTTAGGATCAATAAAGGAACTTTAAAAAAATAATAGCTTTATATTTTTTCAAAATATATGCAAATATAGTTTTCAACATTCATTCTTGCAAAACCATGTGTTCCAAATTATTCACCTTCCCTTGCCACTTGCCCCTCCCCTAGACAGCAAGTAATCCAATATAAGTAAAACATGCAATTTTTCTAAACGTATTTCCATATTTATCATGCTGCACAAGAAAATCAGATCAAAAGAGGGACAAAATAGAAAGAAAAACAAAGCAAGCAAACAACAAAAAAAAGGTGAAAATATTATGTTGTGATCTACATTCAGTCCCCATAATCCTCTCTCTGGATGCAGATGCCTCTTTCCATCATGTCTGTTGGAATTGCCCTGAATCACCTCATTGTTAAAAAGAGCCAAGTCCATCACAGTTGATCAACACTCAATCAACACGTGTACAATGATCTCCTGGTTATATTCACTTCAATCAGAATCAGTTCTAAGTCTCTCCAGGCCTTTCTGAAATCATCCTGCTGATCATTTCTTATAGAACAATAATATTTCATAACATTCATATACCATAACTTATTCAGCCATTCTCCAACTGCTGGGTATCCATTCAGTTTCCAGTTCTTTGCCACTACAAAAAGGATTACTACATTTTGGGGCCACATGTGGGTTCTTTTCCTTAATAAAGGTACTTTGTAATTTCATTGAATTGTAGAATATTAGACCAACAAGGCACATGAAAAATCACTTGCTAACCCTTGTTATAAAAAAACAAAGCCCCAAAACATGGTACAGGCCTATATTTAAATTCCAGTTCTGCCATTTGTTTGCTAAACAAGTCAATTAATCTTCATGAAGATCAGTTTCCTCTTCTATTATATGGGAATAAAATTTGATTTTCCTTAAAGAAGATGATTTGTAAATAGCAAGATGTTACATAAAAGTGAACTACTATCAATATACAAGTGAGAAAACTGAGTTAGTTCACTTCTTTTTTTGCTAATTCCAAATGTACCACTTTTGCCCCTCTATCTCTGAGTCACATACAACAAATAATATATCAGATTAAACTCATGGTCCATACTATTATTCCATCCCAACCACTAAGACATAGGGACAACTTTGTAGGGTAGTATTACTAAGCTACTCCACAATCTTCAATTGTTAATGATTATCACTAACTTGATATCATTAATTTCTCATAATCAAACTTTAAGATTCAAGAGGCACTAAGAAAAATCCAAAAGACTGTAAGTTGGTTTTTACAGAGATTGTTTTTGTGGTTCTGTAACTTCAGTGCCAACGGGTACCATGGTATAGTGAACAGAGTGTAGACTTGATGGATCAAGAACACCTGAGTTCAAGTTTGACATTTGATGCATGCTGGTTAGGTGACGAGGCAAGTCATTTAGCCCCTCAAACTACCTGACAACCCTCTAAGATCACAAGTTATAAACAAGTAGCCCATCTGCATTGCTGGAAAGAGTTTTCATCACTAGAGTTCCCTACAGCAATGAAGTGACAGATCTGGACTCAACATCTTATCACAGACAAAAGCATGCACAAGTGTGGGCACACAAACACACACACACACACACACACACACACCTGTTACAAACACTAAGCTCAGAGTTAGAAAACCTGAGTTTAAATCAGCATCTGACACTTTGTGAGCCTGGACTTGTCACTTAATCTCTGTATATTAGGTAACTTGCTAGAAATTTTCTTTTACCATCCAGCACTCAATTGGCAATCAATATTTTTGGAATTTCCCATTTTCAACCTAGGCTAGCTTTTTTTTTTAAGTGAATAGGGAACTCTCTAAGTCCTGGACTGTGACTCCTTCACTCAGGTTTCAGGAGGTAATTCCTACATGATACATTGGGAATCAAGGATTGATAAAAACAAAGAAGAATAAATTGTTCTTCAGAATAGCTAGATTGGGTATTCCCAATGTAGAAATTTGTGGTGATCTTTAAAAACACATACCCTTTTCACCAAAATTAAAGGGCAACTTTTCATTTGAAAATTGTGTGATTTCCCTCTAATCTTTGTAGATGATACTTGCTCTTTCAGATATGAATATTTTTACATCAATGGGGAGTCTTTCATTCCTGTGGCTCAGGGCTGGGCTTTACTTAACTAATAGCGGCTTCCCCTGGACTGAGGGGAGCAGAAGGCTAGGCATGGTGAGCTTCAAAAGTCTCCATTTCTGTTGGAAATCCCCGGATAGTGTTTCAGATTTGTAAAGAGATCCATGTCTTTATTCTTTTATTTTGGTCTGGAATCTGGCTGTGGTTTCACAAAATTATTGGCTTCAAATATTATCTATTTCTCCCTACTCTTCACCATCATCCACCCAAGCTCTTGACCACTGATTCAATGAAACTGATTTTAACTTGGTTACCCAGAAAATCTGAATTGTTTTATCGGTCTAGAATTCCCAATCTTTTATTTTATCTATCTTTGGCCACCCATATTAGCAATGATACTATAGAGAAAATGAACTTCCCTGGGTTTCTTCAAACTCTTAGCATCCTTCTATCTGGTCTCAGTTCACCGACAACAATAATTTGGTATTAACTGAATGTAGCAGAACTCAGTAAGATGGGTGACAAATAGAAATTTCTCTACCTCTGGCCTTTTTATCCCAAAAGTTCATTCAGCTCTTGTCTCTAGTTAGTTTCTCTCAAAACCTCCATTTTAAGGAAAGTGCAGAGGCCAGCCTTTCTCTCCACGTTCTTCAAAGTCCTAAATCTTTGGATTTTCTCTGCCACGTTACAAGTCTCCTATCCTGCAGATTCACTCTACTTTCCGCCCTCTTCTCTTAGAAGTTCATTCCTCTCCTGCAACCCCTTCCATTCATTCATTTATTCTTCCTATAAAAAGGGAAATTCATAATTTTCAATACTTATATCTATTTTAAAGAGTACCTCAACCAGCTAGGTCTTCATTTCTCTCCAGATTTCTTTCTTGACTTATCAGACTTTGTCTACCATTCCCCTAAAATGGGCATCTTTTCCTTCTTGTATTCCTAGAGTGTAGGACAGTACTTACATATATAATAAGCTCCTAATTAATGTACATTGATTTTTATTTTTCTTTCATTCTTTCTTTCCCTTTATCTCTTTCTTCCTTTCTTTCTCTTTCTTTTCCTTCCTTCAATTTCCTTTCTTTCCATATCCTTCTTTCTTTCTCTTCCTTCTTTCCTTCCTTCTTTTATTTCTTTCCCTCTTTCTCTTCCTTCCTTTCTCTTTTTTTCTTCTTTCCTTCTCTCTCTTCCTTCCTTTCTCCCTTTCAGCTATTGACTTTTCTAGAAGTCCTTCCTGATCCCCTTAATTGAGAGTACCCACCCTCCTTGATAACTCATTTTTACTTATCTGATTACACATTATACTTTTCTGTATAATGTAAGTGCTTTGATAACAGGGACTCTTTTTCCTTTTTTTTTTTTTTTTTTTTTTATCTTTGCATCCCTGGAAATCATCACAGTGGTTTACACATTTGTCTTTGTCCAGTCATTTTTCAGTTAGATTCTTCATGGCCCCATTTGGGGTTTTCTTGGCAAAGATACTGGAGAGATTTGCTCTTTTCTTTTCCAACTCCTTTTGCAGATGAGAAACTGAGGCAAATAAGGTAACTTGATTTATTCAAAGTCACACAGATGGTGAGTGTCTGAAGCCACATCTGAACTCAAATCTTCCTGAATCCAGGTCCAACACTCTATCCACTTTGCCACCTAACTGCTTCCAGTTTACACATAATATCCACCAATCATCAAATTGTTTTAGTATCTATTACTGTTCCAGCAGAACAGAATGATGAGTATTAGAAATACAAAAATAAATACAAAGTCTCTGCCTTGAGGAGCTCATATTCTATTGGGGAAAACATACATACAAAAAAAGTAAATAAAATATATACAAAGTAAACACTAGATGCCAATAATAGCAATAATAACTAACTTTTATATAGTGCAAAGTACTTTACATAGATCAATTCATTTGATCCTCATAATTCTGTGAGAGAGATGCTATTATCCCCATCTTATGATGAGGAAGCTAAAGTTCTGAGGCTAAGTGCTTTTACCTAGTCACAGGCTAGTAGACATCTGAGGCAGAACTAGCAGCTGAATTGGGGAGGAGATCAGGAAAGATTTTACATAAGAAGTGGCATTTGAACTTTGAAGGAAGCTAGAGATTCCAAAAAGTGAAGAGGAGAAATACATTTTAAGCAGGAGTGACAGCTTGGGCAAAAGCAAAGGGATGGGAAATGGAATGTCATGTAAGAAATAGCAAAGAAAATAAAGAAAAGGTCAGTTTGGCTAGAATATAGAGTACTCAAAAGAATAGAATGTGTTTTAAAGTTTGAAAGGTAGACTAGGACTGGGTTGTGAAACAATTTAAATGAGAGATGTCGATATTTAATCCTATAGCCAATAAGGAGCCACTAGAACTTCATGAGCAGGGGAGTAACATAGCATTTAGGAATGACATGGTTGTGTTTTAGGATTGGCAGCTATACTGAAGAGGGTTTGGATTGGGGAGGTTTAAAACAGGGAAATCATTTAGGAGATTATTGAGCCAGTAACTCAAAGAGGAGAGATGAGAGACATGTCATGTGAAAGGCTTGGCAAATCCTTGGGTATTTAAATAAATAGTATAACATCAAGGATGATGCAGAGTTTACAAATATGGGCAATAGTAGCCTTGGAAGAAATAGTTAGAAAGAGTGAGAAAATTTGATCAGTCTTAGTTTGGATATATTGAGCTTGAGATGTCAATGGAACACCCAATCAAAATGTCCAATAGGTCATTGAAGATGGAAGCCTGGATCTCAGGAAAGAGACCAAGGATGAATATGTAAATCTTTCATTCATGCACCTAGATGGCAGGGGAGAGTCAGGAAAGACTCATATTCCTGAGCCCAAATCTGACCTCAGACATTTATGACTGTGTGATCCGGGACAACTCACTTAACCCTGTTTTCCTCAATTTCCTCTGTAAAATGAACTGGAGAAGGAAATAGCAAACCATTTCAGTATCTTCATCAAGAAAACCTCAAATGAAGTCACAGAGACTGAAAAATTATTGAATAACAATGTTTAATTAAGGGTTCTGAATTAAAATGAGTCAAATGTCAGAGAGAAGCACTTAAGAGGGACTAAGAAATCATTTTGGTCAACCCTCACGTTTTAAAAATGAGGAAACTATAGAGTCCATAAAGTTTAAGATACTTGCCTAAAATCTTGAAGTAGTAAATAACAGACAGATTATGAATACAGGTTCTGAATTCCAAATCTCAAGTTATTTCCCCATTATGCCATGTAAGGCAAAGATCCTCTGAACTTTAGTTGGTTCATCAGATTTTGAAAGATCAACTTGGGGAAGGGGAAACACTGGTGTGATTAAATTAGGTTGGAAATGGGTAAAATGGAAAGAGTTATATAACATAAAGAACATATGACTATAGATTCCTATGAGCTCAATTGAAGAATCTCCATTATAGCAGAGAGGAACTGATGGGATAAAGAGAGAATAAGGAGTTGTTCAGGGTAATTCACCAATCAGTTCAATAAACTAGCTGGATGAGCCTTTCCCTATAGGGTATAAGTAAACTCACTAGCACTGTGTTAAAAGGGCAAAAAAATATATACACATAATTCCTGATTAATTGTCAGTGATTAGGATCTGGAGTATGAATTGGTTGTTTTGGAAAGCACAGCAATATTTCAGTTTCAGAGACTTGAGGCTGCCTCCAAACTGAACTGAGATTTGTGCTTCCTTCGTATAGTTATGTTATTTTTCAGTCATTTCAATCATCACTGACTTTGGGCTTTGAGGTTCTCTGGGGGTTTATTTAAGTTTTTTTTGGCAAGGATACTGGAATGATTTCCCATTTCTTTCTACAAACACACACACATATACACACAGATACATACATATATATGTGTGTGTATATAAATATATGTGTATATACACACACACACACACACACACACACACACACACACACATAGAATCAATTAGTTGGTACAGTGAATAGAGCACTGGTCCTGGAATCAAGAAGCTCTGAATTCAAATATGACCTAATTGTATGATCCTGAACAAAACACAACTTCTATTTGCTTCATTTTCCCCAGCTCTAAAAAGGAGATAATAAAAACAGCTATTTTGCAGAGTTATTGCAAAGATTAAGTAATGCAATAAAGTGCTTAGGATAGTGCCTAACATTTGTAAGAGCTAAATGAATGCTCTGTCTCTCCCTTCCATGTCCTGCTTTAAAAATCTTAGCTTAGTGGATGCAAGATGAAGAAGAGCACCGAGAAAAGGGGAGGGGGAGGAGGACTATACAAGTTATTGTACATATTCTCTTTTAGAAAATTTAGGTCAAAACAGACCTAGAGATCCAATTTCAGTTTTCAACAACCCAGAGTCTTAGTTCTTCTAGATTGTCTTTAAGACCTTCTCTTGAAAATCCTCTAAACCAAGAATGATCTTGAACTTAAACCATCAAACTGACAGAAAGTTTGGTATAAATAGACCTGCATCTTTAAGGGATAAGTCAGCCCTATTTCCAGGGTATTTGTTCCTTGGCAAACCCAATCAGATACCTTCAGTATTCAGGCAATCTGTGCTGTTACTTTTGGGGATCACTTTTTTTTTTAAAAGATTCAAAAAATTGGAGGGTGGATTGGAGGGAGAAGAGCAGAAAAAGGGGGAAGAGTTGAAATTATGGTCAACTAATTTACATTGCAATCACGTTATTCTCTGGGCCTCCCAGAATATGCAGAAATAAGTGCCTTGTAATGAACCCTAGGGGGTGGAGCCTTTGATATGAATTCTGCTGGAGGGGTAAGAAGTTCTAGCCTGACTGAGACCCAGCATGAAGCTGGGGCAGGAGGCTAGAGTGGTTCTCTTCAGAGTGAGAGAGAGAAAGGAAATTGGATTATCTTGCTAGCAGTTGGTGTTTTTCTATCTCATAGAACCCACAGATGAGAGGCCCCAGCAGGGAAAATAAGGCTCAACCCTATTTAAACAGTGGTGTCTCCACCCCACCCCAGTTTGCCCCCCCTCCTCTGTCTCCCACCCTGACTTCACACACAAACAGATTACCCCATCCATATTCCTTGGGCTGGAGAAGAATGAAGCAGTCAGAGCCTTTTGCCTTTTCCAGGACTCGGGAAGACAAATAAAAAACTTTTTTAAAAAATGGAATTAGACTTCCATCTAAAGTCAAGCTGCCTTTTTGTCCTTGTGGTCATCAGGAAAACAAAACCTAAAAAAGGTGTCTGTGTTTATCTAGGACAGGAGTGGGTATGGGCGTGGGTGTATTCTGGCATGCATACTCAGTTGTAAGACTAAGAATTGTGTCTGGCATGGATGTTTATATGGCTCTGAGAGCCTACATGGAGAAGCTATTTGTGTGGGCTGATGGTGGTTTGGGGTGGACCAGAAAAAAAAATGAATTGCCAACCTTAGATTTTACACTTTTATCTTTTTTTTTTTTTTTAATGGTATAATGAATTTTCAAGTCAGGAAGATCTGAGTTCATAATCTGCTCCAGGCACTTACTAACTGTGGCATTCTGGACAAGTTATTTTATTTCTCTCTGTCTCTGTCTCCTCATCTGTTAAA
Source organism: Myrmecobius fasciatus (assembly GCA_023553655.1). Taxonomy (NCBI): domain Eukaryota; kingdom Metazoa; phylum Chordata; class Mammalia; order Dasyuromorphia; family Myrmecobiidae; genus Myrmecobius; species Myrmecobius fasciatus. The sequence goes on along the minus strand of JAJPUD010014493.1, from coordinate 30,469 downwards.
AAAAAAATAGATTCTGTAGCACTTATGGGGTTAAGATCAAATTAAATCATATTTGCAGATTGCTTTATATAAATTAAAGCCCTAAATGAAGATGAGAAAGAGGAAAAGGAGTGGGGGAGGAGGAAAAGGAAGAAAAAGAGGAAGAGAAGAAAGAAAAGGAAAAGAGAAGGAGGAGAAGGAAGGGGTGAGAAGGAGGAAGAAGATAAAGAAGAGAAGGAAGTCCCATATATAAACATCCTCCATTCATTTCAGGTTGCTGATTTAACATTAATTATTTTATTTTTTCCACAGCATTTTTTTAAAGCTTTTTATTTTCAAAACATATGATGGATAATTTTTCAACATCAACACTTGCAAAACCTCCTGTTTCAACTTTCCCCCCCTTTCCCCCACCTCCTCCCCTAGATAGCCAGTAATCTAATATATGTTAAACATGTGCAATTCTTCCATACATATTTCCACAAATATCATGCTGCACAAGAAAAATCAGATCAAAAAAGAAAAAAATGGGAAAGAAAACAAAATTCAAGTAAACAACAGCAAAAAGAGTGAAAATGCTATGTTGTGATCCACACTCAGTTCTCACAGTCCTCCTCTGGGTAGAGATGGCTCTCTTCATCCCAAGACCATTGGAACTGACCTGAATCATCTCATTGTTGAAAAGAACCACATCCATCAAAATTGATCTTTATATAATCTTATTGTTGCCATGTATAATGATCTCCTGGTTCTGCTCATTTCACTCAGCATCAATTCATGTAAGTCTCTCCAGGCCTCTCTGAAATCATCCTGCTGATCTTAACATTGATTTATAATAGTTGCCAGGGGCATTGAGAATTTAAGTGTCTTTCCAATCACATAGTCAATATGCACCACAAGTTAATTCTGAATCCAAGTTTTCCTGACTCCAAGACTGACCTTCTATCCTCCATGCCTCTTACTTTTCTCCAACTGCCTCCTAGATTTAGATTATCCATCATATTAGAGTACAAACATAGAAGGATAAACCCAAATCCTAAAAAAATCTAAAACTCTTCTTTTGTCATTAGTTCTGAATTCCACAAGGATGGCTAACAGGGAATCACAGAAAAAATTTAGACCTCAGGTCATACAGATAATATATGCATGTGTGCCCACATCTACCCATGGGTACCTGAATACACAGGACCCATAAAGTACCCTTTATGTGAATGTACACACATATGTACTTGCATGTGTACATAATTCAGTCCATATACACATGGGCTGCTTTTTACATGTGTTGCCATACCTCTACCTTTAAACATGGGTGTATGCATGTGGATATGTACATGCATCTATATGCATGCATAGATATCTAGGTATATAATTTTGAGCCAAGTCTCAAGCATTCAAACTTAGCTCCTCTTCCTCTATAGCCATCATTCTCAATATTACACCACGACTAGCTCTAATTACAACTCATAACACAAGATTCTCTGTTAACTTCGCCCAATCCTAAATCCCAATAAAAAGGTAAAGATTGTATGTATATATATATATATATATATATATATATATACGCATATATATATATAAAAAACAAGGCAGCAAGAAGAGAAATAAAAAGTAGGCTAAATAGCTAATTAGATCAAGAATCTTTGGAAAATTGAAATTATCTAGTTTAGGGTGAAGGAACAGAAGACTAAATGTTCCATGCAAATTTGTGCAAAGATTTTGTTTTCCTTTTTTTTTTTCCTTATAAGGTTAGGATAGTAGAGATATGAAAAGTGCTTGTTAATTAAAATTTTGAATTTAATTTTTTTAAAAGGATAGGCTTGGAAAAAATGACTTTGCTAATATTCAATAAAAAGTGTTGAGATGAATAAAAGTATCTGCCAAATCCCATGAATTGGTTGCTAAACCAAGTGAAATGAGTGATTGCAACAAAAGGGAGACATTTTGCACATTCAGTTTTTTAAAGATGTAGAGTTGTAAAGTTTATTGTATAAGTCAATAAACTTATTTTTCTTTGTTGTGCCGCAGTCTCACACAAAGAAAGATTGCGTAATCTATTAGACCCCTGATTTAACTAGTCCAACACTAGCATCTGGGGCATAAGACCAATCAGCCATTTGATAGGATTTACCAGACACCCCACAGGTCAAATCTACCTCCCATAGGGTATCTCTTTCGATAACAGAATCTATAGCATCACCAGGCTCCTTCTCATGGGAATGTTTTCAGTATTGTTCTGGCTGTGTTAGTTGGTATGTTCAGTCCTTCCTGCTAGGGAGAGGTCACAGGGATAGGAGTTCTACCTTAGCAGCCTAAGGAGCTGTGATTCATTCAATGTCATTTAGATAGCTGTCATAGGCAAAACCTCACACTCTAAGCCCTATAAATCAACAAACACAGCTGAAGCTATTTAGTATGAAGCTTGTTAATAAGAAAAATCTGGTTTAAATGGGTCATTTTGTGTGGGTGGAGCTGGGAGGAAGAGAATGCTGGAAACTAGGATACCTTGATAATAAGAATTTTTTATTCTGTTTTGATTTGAGTTTTTTGGTCCAAGATTTTCCTTGTTTGCAAGTTTCCCAGTCTTAATCCTATCAGGACAAAAGGTGAGGCTAGAAAGATAAGAAATGGATTTGATAATGGGTATTAAGAAAACCAATAGGTTTCCCCAAGTTTATCCCCAAAGCTACATTATTGCCTGGGGAATCCTGATAATGGAGATAGGGATGGGGCACAGACCTGGGATTTCCTGGGTATAGGGAGGGAGAAGGAGAAGAAGAGGGAAAGGGAGGGAAGAGAGCTGTTCAAGATCGCATAGCAAATATGTGTTAGATTTGTTGTTGTTCAGTCCTTTCAAGTTGTATGCAACTCATTGTGACCCCATTTGGGGTTTTCTTGGTGAAGATGCTGGACTGGTTTGCCATTTCCTTCTCCAGCTCATTTTACAGATGAGGAAACTGAATTAAGTCACTTATCCAGGGTTACACAACTGGTAGGTATCTGAATTTTAGTCTTCTTAGGTGACAGGGACAACTAGGTGGTACAGTGGATAGACTGCTAGACTTGGTCTTCTGGATTCAAATATGTCCTTAGATGCTTAATAGCTGAGTGATCCTGGGTGGATCACTTAACCTTGTTTGCCTCAGTTTCCTCACCTATAAAATGAGCTGGAGAAGGAAAGAGCAAACCCCTTTGCCAAGAAAACCCCAAATGGGGTCATAAAGACTCAGACCCAACTGAAATAACATTAGCTTCCTGACTCCAGACCTGGCATTCTAAACACTGAGCCATCTAGGTGTCCTAACTGGCTTTTACTTAGAGCTCTGTGGCTTCCCCAGCACTCTCTCTGTATTTTCTCATTTGAGCTTCACTACAAACTGTGAGGTGAGAATTCTTCAAGGTCATACAACCTCTAGGGGTTAGAGGCAGCTAGTAGCAGAGTGGATAGAGCACTGGGTCTGGAGTTAGCAAGATCTGAGTTAAATCTGGCCTCAGACCTTTACTAGTTGTGTGATCCTAGAAAAGTTAACTCTTTTGCCTCAGTTTCCTTATCTGTAAAATGGGGGTAATAATAGCAACTACCTCACAGGGTTAGTGAAGATCAAACGAGATAGTGTTTACTTAGCAAAATATCAGACACATAGTAGAAGCTATGTTCCCAAAAGATTTGAGACAGAATTCAAATTCTGTCCTGGTTCCAAATCCTACATTCTTTCTACTACAGCACAATGTCTTTTTGAGACAGAGAAAGTCAAGCCTGAGTGATAGAATGGGAAGAGCACATCTGGACTATGACACAATACTTCATATATGTCATAAATCAATTCTGGCAAGTAGAGAGAAGAGCAGTAAAGGAAGGAGAAGATTAGAAAGAAATGATAGCTCTAAAGAAATCAAACTTGGGCTACTAAGAAAGGGGAATGATCTTGGAGAATGGGGCTTTCATCAGGGTAAACTTGTTGGGAAAAAATCATATAATCACACCTAAAATAGATTTTAGAGGCTCTCTAATCTAAAAGACAGATGAAATAACTTCCCTTAAGTCATTCAGGTAGTAAGTGGCTGTTAGGATTTTAATTCAGGACTTCTGATGCTAGAACCAATTCTCTTCCTAGTATACATGCAATTTCTACCATGATGGTAGAAAAGGAAATTAAAAAACAATACAGCTAAATCCAAAGGAGCTGAAAATGCAAGGAACAATTGTTTTTGATAGCAAAGTGCCTTTTTCAAAGCCATTTGGACATAGAGATCTCACACCAGAGTCTGAGAGGACCTTCTAAAGTAGGTTCCAGCATTAGCAAGCCCTTGTGGACTCTTGGGCTGAGGCACTACTGCTGCAGTAGCCACTGAGGCTGAATAAACACCTGCCAGTCAGAGCTTACAGGAGGGACAGACCCAGGTTAAAACAGATCTAAGAATGATATGCTTGTTTTTTTTGTGGTGGCAAAGAATTGGAAATTGAGGAGATGCCCATCAACTGGAAAATGGTTGAACAAGTTGTGTGTATGAGTGAAATGGAATATCATTATAAGAAATGTTGACCTGGCAGATTTCAGAAAAACGTGGAAGGATTTACATGAACTGATGCTGATTGAAGTGAGCAGAACCAGGAGAACATTTTTTTTATGTTAAACATGGTAGAAAAATAAGTTAAATCCAATATATGCATACACATTTATACAATTATCTTGCTGCACAAGGAAAATCAAATCAAACCAGAAAAAAAAGAAAAAGAAAAGAAAATTCAAGAAAATAACAACTAAAAGAGTGAAAATTCTATGTTGTAAACCATACTCAGTTCCCACAGTCCTCTCTCTGGGTGTAGATGGCTCTTTTGATCACAAGATCATTGGAACTGGTCTGAATCATCTCAATGTTGAAGAGAGCCACATCCATCAGAATTGATAATCATATACCAGGAGAACATTGTACATAATAACAGCAACATTATACCATGATCAGCTATGATTGATTTAGCTTTTCTCACCAATACAGTGATCCAAGACAATTTCAAAAAGTAAATGATAGAAAAAGGAAGAACTGATGAAGTCTGAATGTAGATTAAGCATGCTGTTTTTACTTTGGTGGTGGTGGGGTTTTGTAGTTTGTTTTCTTTTGTTCTGTTTCTTCTTTTGCAACTTGACTAATATGTTTTACACATTTGTACATATGTAACTCATATCACATTACTTTCTTTTTTTTGCAACTTGACTAATATGTTTTACATGTTTGTACATATTGCTTACTGTCTTTGGAAGGAGGGAGAAGAGAGAGAAAAATTTATAGTTCAAAATCTTACCAAAAAAAGATGAATGTTAAAATTTCTTTACATATGATTGGAAAAACAAAATAACATTTCAAAAAAGAATGATATATTCAAGTCTTGCTTTAAATTCTACCTGTAAGGGACTTCCTTCCGGGGGTGGAGCCATGGTGGCGGAGATCAGACAGGATTCTCTGTAACCTCCTCTAACCTCCCCTCAAACCAACAAAATATGAAGCCTCTAGACTGATTCTGAAGCAAAAAAAATCCACAATATCCGGAGAACAACACGATTCTAGAAGAAGACACTCTGGAAGAACCTCAAAACAGGTCTGTTTTAATGGGGCAGGGGGTGGCCTACTGAACCCAGACTGCAGCACAGGGAGACCAGGGCAGGGAGCTGGAGCAGGGAGCTGGAACAGGAGTCAGAACAGAAGTGGGAGCGTTGTGCTTTTCACACACCTGGGAGTCTTCTGCGAGCCTCTTGGAACAATTTGTCCTGATTGTGGGCAGGTGGTTTGGAGGGTCTGCCTTTTGAGGGGGATAGATTGTGAACCACTGAACCCCTGATGAGCATCATAACTAGCTGCCATTACACAGCACCTTAAAGCAATCAATCAAACAACAGGTCTGATAAGCACCAGAAATAATTCAATCAGCGAAGCTGCCCAGCCACTGACATAATTCAATCAGCAGAACTGCCCAGTTCCTGAAATAACTCAATCAGCAGAACTGCCCCAGGGCAAATTAAAGCAGCTGTCCCACCTTTGCCCTAAACAGACCTCACACCTTTAAAAAAAAAATGAATAAAAAACCAAAAAGAGCTCTCACCATAGACAACTTTTATGGAGAGAGGGAAGAACAGACCTCAAATCCTGAGGCCCCTAAAGGTAAAGCAACTCCAGAAAAAGCCCCAAAGAGAGACATAAATTGGTCTCCATGTCACAAGGCTTTCTTTGAAGATTGCATAAAAAATCTTAAAAGAGAGTTAGAAGAAACATGGGGAAACGAAATGAGATCACTGCAAAATAAAATAGAAAAAATGGAAAAAGAATGCAATGAACAAAAAAATGTAATTGGTCAATTGCAAAAGGAACTAAATTCTACCTGTAAGTTCCAGAAACCTCCATTCAAGACAATGTGATCTCTGGATATTTCTCAAACTCTGCCTTATCAGGGCATGGTGCAAGGTGTGGCCTTCTCCACATGCTAAGTCCTCTGGGATTTAAGAATAATAAAGCACTTTACATGTGAGATCCAAATGAGATAATACAACAGTCTTGGGTGGTAAGTGCTATTATTATCATTCACTTTTTATAGAAGAGGAAACTGAGGCTTGAAGTTGTTAAGTCATTTGCTTAGGATCACACTGCTAAGACAATTAGCTGGCCAATAAAAATATGTTCTTCCATTGTGCCAGATATTATGATAAGATGTAGGGATACAAAAAGTGACAAAAGGCAGTCCTTGCCCTCAATATGCTCACAATCTAGCAGAGGACCAAGCAAACAAATATGTATGAAAAACTATATGCAGGATAATTCAGAAATAATGCAGAAAGAGAAGGCATTAAAATTAAGAAGTTGAGAAAGGCTTCCTGAAGATGGGACTTTGATTGATATTCAAAGAAAACCAGGGGAAACAATAGGCAGATATAAGGAGAGAAGGCATTCCCACATGGGGAACAGTCAGAGAAAATGTTGATTTGTAGAACAAGAAGAGCTGTATTGAAGAATATAGTTTGGGCAGTAAAGTGTAAGAAAACTAAAAAGGTAAGGGGCTAGGTTATTAAGGACTTGGGATGCCAAACAAAGAATTTTGTATTTGAGTCTAGAGATGATAGGGAGCCAGGAGAATTTATTGAGTTGGAGGTGGGGAGGAGTAATATTACTAGACTTGCACTTTAGGAAAATCATGGTAGTGGAGATGGAGTGAAGTGGAGAGAGACTTAGGACAGACAGACCAACCAGCAGACAATTTCAATAGTTTAAACATGAGGTGAGGAGGGCCTGCTATTGTTATGGTCCTTCATTTTCAAAGAGGACCAAAGTGACATCACTATATTAAAGTTGAATTATGGTGTGTTTGACTGTGGCTGATCAGATTAATATGAGCTCGGGATGCTCTGCCACAGGTCAGACTCAAATAGTCCACGTGAACATTTGAGGCAGACTGTCTAATTTTTCATATTTTGCATTTCCTTTGGGCTAATTCAATTCTGCTTTGCTCATAGAGCACAGCATCTTCTCTGATGAGGGCATGTCATGCTGGGTGCCAGTGTCTCCCGTGTCATACAATTGTCTATATCTTAAAAGATATCTTGAGAGTGTCCTTGTATTACTTTTTCAAAATTGAGAGCCTGCACTAGAATGATGACAGTGTCAGAGAAAGGAGGACATGTTCCAGAGATATTGCAAAGGTTGAATCAACAGGTCTTAGTAATAATTTTGGATATGATGGGGAAGGGACCAAAGCAAAGAATCCAGAAAGATATTTAGATTGCCAGCCTATGGGACTGGAAGGATGGTGTTATCCTAAGAAAGGGAATGGGTGGGAAGTGGTTTGGGAGGGAAAGAATGAGTTTCTCTTTAAGATGTCTGCTAGACATCCAATTTGAAATATCTGAAAGGTAGTCGGAGACGTAAGATTAGAAGTAGTAAAGAGGTGGAGGTAGAATAGGTAGAATAGGTTTATTTGAGAATTGTCAGCATAAAAATGGTAATTAAATCCACGGGAGCTGATGAGATCCCCAAGTGAAATATAGAGGGAAAAGAGAAGGCTCAGAAGAGAAAACCAGTGATTAGATGGGGTGATCTGGATAAGAATCCAGCAAAGGAAAAAGAAAGGAAAATATCTGCCTATTGTTTCCCCTGGTTTTCTTTGAATATCAAAGTCCCATCTTCAGATAGGAAAAAGAGAGGGAGTGATGTCCCAAAAACCTAGAGAGAAAAGAGAATCAAGAAGGAAAAGGGGCTACAGAGAAATCTAGGATAACGGTTGAGAAAAATTTGGTGACTAAGAGATCATTGGTAACTTTGGAAAAAGTAGTTTTGGTGGAATGATAGATAGGAATTTGGATTATAAAGAATTAAGAAGAAGGGGCAGAGGGGCAGCTAGGTGGCACAGTGGATAAACTTAACATTCCCTAGCTATGTGGAACCCTGGGCAAGTCACTTAACCCCAATTACCTCTGCAGAAAGCAGAAGAAGCAGAAAAAGGAGGAGGAGGAGGAGGAGGAGGAGGAGGAGGAGGAGGAGGAGGAGGAGGAGGAGGAGGCTGCCGAGGCCGTGGAGGCCGAGGCGGCAGCTAGCTGGCATAGTGGATAGAGTACTAGCCCTCAAGTCAGGAGGACCCGAGTTCAAATATGACCTCAGACACTTAACACTTCCTAACTGTGTGATCCTGGGCAAGTCACTTAATCCCAATTGCCTCAGGGAAAAAAAAGATTGAGAATGAGAAGACAAAAACTGGAAATAGTTCTTGTAGACTATCTTTTCAAAGAATTTAGGCACAAAATATAGAAGAGATATGGGGTGATAGCAGGGATAAAAGAATCAAGTGAGAGGTTTTTACAGAATAGAGGAGACATGGACATGTTTGTAGACATTGAGGAAGGAACCAGTAGCTAAGAAGATATTGAAAGTGACAGAGCATCATACTTCACAATACATTCCAAATAGAGACATGATCTTATGATAAAGATTAGTTGTTTTTCAGTCATTTCAATCATGTTCTTTTCCTCATGACCTCATTTTAGGATTTTCTTGGCAAACATACTGTAGTAGTTTACCATTTCTTTCTCCAGCTCATTTTACAGATGAGGAACTGAAGCAAACAGGGTTAAATGATTTATCCAGGGTCATACAGCCAGTAAGTATATAACCTGGATTTGAATTCATGAAGATGTTTTCCTGACTCCAAACTGAGTGCTCCATTACTGGACCACCTAGCTGCCTTAGTAATAAAATTTTCAAAAAAAAAATTAGAAGAGAAACAGATCATATATCTCTCATAGTTATGGGGTAAGAAACAAGATATAAAGGCAATTATAGAAGATAAAATAGATAATGGTGATTATTTAAAACTGAAGAGCTTCTACACAGACAACATTTATACATTTAGGATAAGAAAATTGGGGAAAATCTTTGAATCAAATTTCTCTGATAAAGGTTTGGTATCTAAGATATATAAGCAATATATGTATGTGTATTTATGCATATATGTGTGTCTATATATAGACATGCATACATAGGTATACACATAGACATATATATATATATGACTAATAACTATTCTCCAATAGCTAATAGTCAAGGGATATGAACATATTGTTTTCAAAATAAAACACTGCTTCAAATCACTGATAATGAGATATGAAAATTAAAACAATCTTGAGGTTTTACTTCCTACCCTGAAAGTTGGCAAAAATGACAGGGAAAAGAAGGAGCTCATATGGAATAACATCAATTCTTTTGTTAAAATATGAGTCAAGGTTTTCAGCTGATGGGATAGAAGAGGGAGAGCCATGGGAGGTTTGAGAAAGGATGAAAAGATTTGGAAGAGCCACTGTGGAGATTGGAATAGTGAGTTAATAAGGGAAATATCATAGGATTGTCTAGCAACAGTGAGAGCCCAGTAAAGAAATCTGTAATAGAAATACAAAGTGGATCTAGCTAGAATGATTGAGCAATATTCTCTCCCTTTTTTCAGTACCATCTATGTAGGAACCATGTATGTGATGAACAATTAAAGAGATCTAAGACGTAAGACTTAAGGCTTAAGGCAAGACACAATTGCCACAATGAGAAGGGGACTAGGGATTCAAGAGAGGGGGACAGGGTAGACTTGAATTTGTTCACCAAGGAATCAAGAGGGAGAGAAGAGCAGTGTCTAGTGCAGGAGAGATAGCTTAAGTGAAAACTGAAGAGATTAGAGGTCACAGTCTATGACTGATAGCATCAAGGTGTCTTTTAGTTCTATAGAAGTCATTTATGCAATAAGTGCTGGTTTTAGTGTACTAAAGCAGCAAAATATTCTGCCATCTGTAAGACTATTAGGAGAGATGTACTATGGGTCAAAGGAATATCATGACCTGAAGATTGGAAATTTATTTTCTCTCTGTGTGTTTTCAGATGATTCTGGATCTCCTTCGTCTCTTCCTTCTTTATGACCACATGGCATTTAAAGCCAAGCCTACTTTCTTGGGCTTCCTGCATATTCTTCACATGCTCTATGTTTCAGTCAAACTGGATTACTTGCTGTTTCTAGAATATGCCATCTCATTGCCTGTCTCCATGCCACTGTAGAAGCTGTTCCCCTGCCTCTAAGAATCCCTAGTTTCCCTCAAGTCCCAGCACATATGCATTCACCTGTGGAGAGATATTTCTGCTTGCATAATATCTTTTCTCATCCCTTGATGCTAGAGACACTCTCCTCTCAACCCCCCATAAAGTCTTATATCTGTTTTATATATGATCTTAAAGCAATTTTCACTAAATTAAGTGGATCATATGATTCCCTTAATTAACTCTGATGACTCCCCATTGCTTATTGGACAAAATGAAAACCCTTTCCTTTGTTTAGTTTAGACCATCACTCTCCTTTCCATACTTTATAATCCAAACTGGTCTTCTCTTTATTCGTGGCATTTGATACTCCATCTTCCGTCTTCCTGCTTTTGCACTGGCTATCCCCTCAAATATACTTCCTCTTTACTACTATTTCCTTTTAAAATGCAGCTGGGCTGGTAATGGAAATAATCTATTAGGGGCAGCTAGGTGGTGAAGTGGATAGAGCACCAGCCCTGAAGTCAGGAGGACCTGAGTTCAAATGTAACCTCAGACACTTAACACTTCCTAGCTGTATAACCCTGGGCAAGTCACTTAACCAATTGCCTCAGCAGCGAAAAAGAAAATAATCTATTCCTATTCCTTTTATTTTAAAGATGAAAAAGCCAAAGTCCCCATGGGATTACCTTTTTTCCCACCCCCTCTAACCTAATGGTTTTAAGAGTAATATTTTTCTTCTTTCTTTCTTTCTTTCTTTCTTTCTTTCTTTCTTTCTTTCTTTCTTTCTTT
>JAJPUD010014493.1:0-19050 GCA_023553655.1 Myrmecobius fasciatus | reverse complement strand
TTTCTTTCTTTCTTTCTTCTTTTTGAGGCAATTGGGGTTGTGACTTGCCCAGGGTCACAGAGCTAGGAAGTGTTAAGTGTCTGAGGCCAAATTTGAATACAGGTCCTCCTGATTTCAGATCTGGTGCTCTATCCACTGCACCACCTAGCTACCCCAAGAGTAATATTTTTCAAAACAGCAACAACAAAGCGCTCTTAGGTTGGGGTAGTGCATCAATAAATCATCCATCTTTCAAAGTGTAGCTCAAATAAGAATAACTTGTTTTCATTTATTAACAATTCACAAAATGCTTTACTTAACAATCCTGTGAAATTAGAAGGTCAAAGACTTTCACATTCGCTCCCATTTTATAGATGGTAAGGAAAAGCAGCATGGAGGGTAAGCCTTGAAGTTAAGAAGACCAAGGTCCAAGACCCACTAGCTGTATGAAAATGGGCAAAACACTAGGTTATCAGTGCCCACATTCAGGTTTCTGAGTCTAGAAACACAGAGGAGTTGCTGAGCTCCAGTAAAGGAAGATGTTTCCACATTGGGAATTTTCCTGTTGTGGAAAAAGTCAATTGTCTAAGCTCTCTCACCATGCACACACAATAAAAATAAAACAAAATAAAAGAAATGGGAAGATCATGATCTGAAAAATTTGATTTGCTTAATGTCACATAGCTAATAAATGGCAGTGTGAGGCAGTCCCTGACCTTTCCATTAGGAGGTGTTCCCTCTGTCCTCTGAATTACTATAGAACTTACTATTTGAGTCTCTTACTAGACACCTGGCATAGGCTACCTTGTATAAAGGGTGTTTGGAGTATTTAAGGAGGATTATCACCTCTGGTGTAAGGACTACTAAGTCCTTTTCAGAGCTGCTCAACCACCTTTGGTGTCCACCTGTCACCCAACCTTTACCTGTGACTCTAAGAAGCTGTAGCCTGGGCAAGTGTCACACTCTAGTGAAACTGTGCCAGCAGACAGGTGAAACCAGGTTAAGAATAATTGACAAAACTCAAAGCTGTCATTAAATTATGGGATATGTACCTCAATCATGTGAAGACTTCCCTTGAATGAATTTCATACAATTTGTTCCAACTGCCATGAAAGCAGCCTTATGGAGCACTTAGAGCTTGGTCAGGTCTAGAAGACACTGTATCCTGGGCCATTACCTCTTGCCACTGGACTTTGATGACCGTGGAACATAGAGTGATCCAATTCATGTGCAAGCCAAGACATCACTCCAGGATGTCATTGGTCCTCTTCAAAAATGAAGGAGGAACAACAACCTGGTACAATAGAGAAATAGCCTTGAAGTAAGGAAAGTCTGTGCCCCTGACACTTAACTTGATATAAGACTTTCTTGCAAGTCACTTAATTTCTCAATGCTTGCTACCCTTGATGGATTCCCCTAGCTAGAGGAAGTTCCTTAGGAGTCCCATGTGCATCACATCCCAGGTCTGACAAAAATTAAAATGTGCTGTTTCATATAACCCTAATTCTCTCTTCATCCATGTAAAAATTTACATTCTAACTCCTCCTTTTTTTTTTTTTAACAGAGAATGAATCTATGTACATCCTTGGGATATTAGTTGACTTGTCCAAATTGCATAAGCAGTCATGGAACTATGAAGTTCAGAGCTCATACCTCAGAACCTGGTTTCTTTCCATGACACCATGTGGTCTTTCATGTAAGGGAGATGTTGCTCCTACCCTCACCCCCAGAGTTTGTACTTTGTGGTTGCCAAATAGCCAGTTATGACACTTCCTTTGCTAAATAAAACCAAACTAACTTCACCCACATTTGTTCTTGGCTCCAACTATACAAAAACATTCCTCTTCTCTCCTCAGATCAAGACCTCTGCCATAAGACGCAGCCTCCTCAAACTCTCCCACAGAGTAGGCAGAGGCTCCAGAGGAAAGGAGGCAAAGCAAAAAAAGCTTTGTGATGTTTTCCTCTGGTCTCCTCTTGGATGGTCCCCTTATGGTAGATGCCCAGAGTGTGAAACTGAACACCTATCAGGTTTGCCTTCTGGTTAAGAGAGTGATGAATGGAAGTCAACAATCTTGCCACTTCCTCTTGGATGAAGGGGACCCTGATGAAAACAAATCATTCCCTCATTTTTACCCTGTTTATCCTGTATGGCAGAAGGTTGGAGCTACAAACAGCAAGAGTGGGGGTGGGAGTAAGAAAAGTCTAATTTAAAAGTCAGTACTTTTTTTGTTTTGTTGTTTCCTTCTCTCCTTCCTCCCTCTTTCTCCATCCCTCGCCATCTTTCCCTACTTTTCTTTTCAAGTTCTAAGAGCTGGCCAAGGCTGCATCGCATTCTCAGAGAAAGGGTTAATTTCATCCTGGCCCTCCTCACATGGAGGCCTGTTTCATTCCTAGTTCTTTCTTTCACTTACTTCTTTCTTGTAGGCTGATTAAAAACTCTTTGAGTTTGAAGGGTTTGGGGGTTTGGGGGGTTTTTGTGTGTGTGTCAAAACAGCTCAGCTGCCAGCTGAGTGCCAGGCAGTGAATATTCATGGTATTTAAATGTGACAGTGCAGTAGGGGTACTGGGAAGGGCTGGGGAGCTCTTTTTAGATGGAGATTAGCTGCTACTTTGCCCCCTTATGTTCTTAATCACCACTGTTGTCGAACTATTACCGGCTTCTGTTACAATCCTTAATGCCCTAAATGAGGACCAGGCCCTTGGGGTAACATCAAACATGGGATGGCCACTTCTCATTCCAGATTGCTTTGCTTTCCTTGGGGGTAGCACTGAAGCTCTGATTGGAGCTAAGGGAGCAATCTGCTGCCTCTTCCATTTTCCCAGCCTCCTTCTTAGGGTCCAATTTGACAAAATAGCAGTTTGAATAGGATATGTGAATTGTATTATACAGAGAATGCTTTAAGGTTAGCAGTTGAATCAGAGGGTGGTAAGGTCACAGTATTTTCCCTGGTTTGAGGCTGGTGGGTTATTTCTTCAAGTTGATTTGTGGAAAGAATTCTGGATTTGGAGTCAAGAAAGGATGTGAATTCCAATCCTAACAGTGAATCTCTCAGGCAACTCAACCTCAGTGGACCTCATTTTCCTTCACTATAAAATGGAGGAGGGGAGGGGCTGGATGAGATGGACCTCTAAGGTCCCCCCCCCCAATTATATGATTCTATAAAAATAAGCAGAATCCCATGTCCTTGGGAATAACCCAGGAGAGAGCCTTGAGAAGGAATATGTTTTGCTGAAAGATCCCCATATAGTATAGGGAAGATAATGCTGGCTAAAAGCCACCCGCTTCTAAGGGAGTCGATGAAAATGTGAGGGATTTTTAATTTTAATTTTATTTTTTATTGAATTTTTTTATTTTTAAAACATATGCAAGGATAATTTTTCAACACTGATCTTTGAAAAACCCTGTGTTCCAAATTTCCCCTTTTCTCCCCATCCCCACCCCTAGATGGCATGTAATCCAATATATGTTAAACATGGTAAAATATATGTTAAATCCAACATAGGTATATATGTTTACAAGATTATCTTGCTGCAGATCAAAAAGGAAAAAAAATGAGAAAGAAAATAAAATGCAAGCAAAACACAGCAAAAAGAGTGAAAATGCTGTTGTGATCCACCCTCCATTCCAACAGTCCTCTCTGCTTGTGGATGACTCTCATTATCACAATATCATTGGAATTGGCCTGAATCATCTCATTGTTGAAAACAGCCACATCCACCAGAATTGATCACCATGTAATCTTGTTGTTGCCGTGTACAGTGATCTTCTGATTCTGCTCATTTCACTTGGCATCAGTTCATGCAAGTCTCTCCAGGCTTCTCTGAAATCATCCTGCTGTTCATTTCTTATAGAACAATAATATTCCATGACATTCATATATCATAATTTATTCAGCCATTCTCCAATTGATGGTCATCCACTCAGTTTCCAGTCTCTTGCCACTACAAAAAGGGCTGCCACAAACATGTTTGCACATGTGGGTCCCTTTCCTCTCCTTTAAGATCTCTTTGGGATACAAGTCCAGTAGAAACATAGCTGGATCAAAGGGTATGCACAGTTTGATAGTCCTTTGGGCATAGTTTCAAATTGCTCTCCAGAATGGTTGGATCCATTCACAATTCCACCAACAATGTATTAGTGTCCCAGTTTCCCCACATCCCCTCCAATATTCATCATTACCTTTTCCTGTCATCTTAGCCAATCTGAGAAGTGTATAGTGATATGTCAGAATTGTCTTAATTTGCATTTCTTTGATCAATAGTAATTTGGAGCACCTTTTCACATGACTGGAAATGGTTTCTATTTCTTCATCTAAAATTTATCTGTTTATATCCTTTGGCCATTTATCAATTGGAGAATGATTTGAATTCTTATAAATTTGAGTCAATTTTCTAGATATTTTAGAAATTAGGCCTTTATTAGAACTCGAATGTAAAAAATTTTCACAATTTATTGCTTCCCTTCTAATCTTCTCTGCATTGATTTTGTTTGTACAAAACTTTTTTAATTTAATGTAATCAAAATTATCTATTTTGTGTTCAATAATGATCAATGTGAGAGTTTTTTTAATATTATTCATACTTTAACAATAGTCAAGCCTTTAAAAAGATAAGAGTTAGGGGAGGAGAGTGGTGATCACTATTATGCCTTTATCATCCCCACATGATTATTAATAACTAATTGCATGAAGATATTAAACTATATAATCTCCCAGAGAGGCATTCATTAGATAAAGATCTATCCTTTGGGAGCCTTAGTTATCAAACACTTTGATGCAAACACACATAAATAGTACATATAAACAACTTAATATAAAAATTAGGTCAATTAATAGAGGGGAAGTGAGGTCTTGATTTATATGCATGATGATAACTAAAGAGTCTTCCAGCTCTAAATTCTAGGACCCTACCCTGGGTCAAGATTATGGGTAACTGAGACAGTGTGTCCTGGTGGATTTCATGAAGGGAGCTCCGAAGGTCCTCTTATCCATTTTACAACTGAGGGAAATGAGACCCAATGAGGTTTAAGTGATTTGAATAAAGTTCTTGGCTAGGGTTTGAATTTGCATCCTCCAACTCCAAATTCCGAGATCTTTCCACAAATTCATTTTAAAAATGGGTGAGAGGGGCAGCTAGGTGGTGCAGTGGATAGAGCACCAGCCCTGAAGTCAGCAGGACCTGGGTTCAAATCTGGTCTCAGACACTTAACATTCCCTAGCTGTGTGACCCTGGGCAAGTCACTTAACCTCAATTGCCTCAGCAAAAAGCAAAAAAAAAAAAAAAAAAAATGGGTGAGAGAGGTCAGTATTTAACTGGGTAGAAATTTAAAGTAAGGGCTAAGGAGAGATAGGTTTTTAGCTTCAGAGTATCATAGATTTAGGGAGACATCTGGGGGGAAGAGGAGATCATTTAGTCCAATATTCTCATTTTGAAGCTGACAAAAATATGTTGCGGAAATGTTAAGTGAAGTGGAGGAAATTTGTCTTTAATAATCTTCATGTTTTAGGTCACAAAGCTGTGAGATATTGTCCAATTCCAGAATCTCAAAGCTGGAAGGAATTTTATAAAACATTTCATCCAACTAGTATCTGAACAAGAATCCCTGTATCACATCTCCAACCTCCCAAGGCATTGGGATTCCAATTTGGGATGATTGTTAAAATTTTCCTTCTAACCAGGCTGAAGTTTCTCCTTTACAGCTTCCATACTCAACACTCCTAATTCTGTCTTTTGGATCGAAGAAGACAAAATCCAACCTCTCTTCAAGAGGACAAGCAGCCTTTGAAATGAAGCATACAGCTTGTGTTTCAGATGTCCATGCTGGAGGAACGCAGAAAAGGGAGACATTATCATAAGTGTACAGAGAGCCAGCACACCCATGCCCATGAAAACATTTCAGGCTGAGAGAGATATGGGAAGGCTTCAAAGAAGAAGCAGCATTTGAGCTGTGCTTCAAAGAAAGGAAGTCGAATTTTTAAAGTGTGTATGCTTTAATGATAGAGGAAAATCACAAGAACTCTGCTGGTTCTAAGACAATGGTTCTGAATTCCCTAATTTGGAAATTAGAATCATTAAACTGGTAATGGCCCCAGTGTAAATTATACCAGCTAAGCTTTCTGATTCCTTCCAAAATTTTAAATTAAATATTATATTTTTAATTAACAGAAATAATTTTTCCCCTCTTACCTGCCTTCTCCCCAACTTGGGCGGGAGTGGGGAGGAAAACAAAATCCTTGTAACAAATATGCATAGTCAAGCTAAACAAATTCCTTTGTTGGCCATGTTCAAAAAATATATCCCATTCTGCACCCTGCTCTGCCATCACTGCTCTGCCAGTGGTTAGATAAGATGCTTCATCATTGGCCCTTTGGAATTATGGATGGTCCTTTCGTTGATCAGAGTTAAGTTTTCAAAAAAGTTTATTTTTACAGTATTGTTGTTATTGTACCAGTTATTCCTCCTGTTCTGCTCCTTTCAGTTCTTCCCAGTTTATAAAAGTCCTCAAAATTGTTTATTTTTATAACATTGGTGTTAGAGGATAAGTTGTCTCCCCAGTTCTATTCATTTCACTTTGTGATTTGGTCGTTGGGCCAAGGATACAAATTTTACAGCTCTCAGTCTAATGATTTGACCATCTCTGAATTCCATATTCTTAAAGGATAAAAGCTTAGTACTAATTGCTGTTTCTGGAATTACTGTGGATGAGAGAGTGGGAAAGTGGGCAGCTAAAGGAAAGTTAGTGCTACTGTGCTTCAGATATTTGAACAAGAGTCACACCATCCCTTTCCACTGTATCAAGAGGACTTTTTCCTAGTAAAAGAAACTTTTCTGGTTAGAAGGTGAATCTAAGGGAAGATCTCTAGGAAAACCATTAAAACTATGGACAGGGTGGGCACAGTCCTGCACAGAGTAGGGGGATGAGTTGAAGTGATACTTCCTCTTCTGTCTAGCCCTATGATTATATGTGTGCAAGTCCATGTGAGTTCCTTGGTTAGACAGTACAACATAAACAAAAACTGTCATTATGCTTATTTTAATTGAATAATCACCATTTCCCACTCGGAGTGATTCCAGCAATGCTATTTCCTGAAATTCTATTTCAACTCTCCAGGAGAAATTTAAAACTTGAGATTATCAAGATTTTCCGGAAGCAGCGAATTTATATAGAAACATGTTTGTTCTGGATTTTAACAAAAATAAATATTTCTATGGCATAATTTCCCATTATATCTTAATATTTTAGGATGTAGAAATGGAAGGAACCTTGGGGATCATCTAGTCTATCTTTCTTTCTACAGATAGGAAAACTGAGGACCATACATGGGAAATTTTCAATTAAAAAAACCCAAACACTTATTAAATGCCTATTATGTGGTAATACAAGTACAAGACAGCAGAGCAGATTAGAACACAGATCCTCTAACTCTAGACCTAGTGCTCTTTCCACTACATCTCACAGCTTTTTATGGCAAAGACTTGCGACTAACTACTATTCAACCTTCTTAGTCTTTAAGTAACTGTTTGTAAAATGAGTGGGTTGAATTAAATGAACTCTAAGGTCACTTCCAACTTGAAAACTATGATTTGGAACCAGAAGTAATTACTGACCTTAGCATTAACATCTCCAAAACATTTAAGCCCTAAAAATAGAGGGAACATAGTACAATGAGAGGAATAATAGTAGATTTGAAATCAGAGGATCTGGGTTTCCATCTCAGCTCTGCCAACTTACTACCTGTATGATTTTGGATGTGTCTCTTTACCTCCATGGCCTTCAGTTTCCCCATCTGTAAAATGAGAAGGTTGAACTAGATGACTTCTCATGCCTCTTCTGACTCTAAATCTATTAGCCTCTGATAATAGTTCTTTCAATTACTGAAGTGCTGCTATCAAATTTAAGTCCTTTCTGACCTGTAAGGTTATGACAAATCACAGAAATGACAGAGAATAGAGGTTTTGCATTTAAATATAAAAGCTTTAACATGCTTCTTTAGTATGAGTTTTAAAACACATTATATTGAAAAATAAACCCACATAATCACTGCCAATTCTATATGTTATCAGCAGAGTCCAGCAACATGAAATGAAAAAGACATCCCCAAAATAACTGTAGATAATATAAAATATTTGGGAGTCTGCCAAGAGAAAGCCAGGAACTAACTATATGAACATAATTAGAAAACACTTTTCACAACAAAGTTAGATCTAAATAACTAGAAGAACATTGAGTGCTCATGAGTAGGCCGAGCTATTATAATAAAAATGACAATTCTATCTAAATTAATCTACTTATTCAGTACCAAAGAATCAAACTGCCAAAAAATTACTTTATAGAACTAAAAAAAAAAAAAAAAAACCAAAATTCATCTGAAAGAACAAAACATCAAGAATTTCAAGGGAATTAATGAAAAAAAATGCAAAGGAAGGTGGCCTAGCCATACCATACGTAAAACTATATTATAAAGCAGCAATCATCAAAACCATTTGATACTGACTGAAAAATAAAGTAGTGGATCCATGGAATAGGTTCACAAAACACAATAATCAATGACTAATGTTTGATAAAACCAAAGACTCCAAGTTCTTGGGATAAGAACTTACCATTTGAGAGAAAATGCTAGAAAAACTGGAAAATGGTATGGCAGAAACTAGGCATTGACCAATGGATTCATAATTTAGACATGTGAGAAGAACAAGGGATAGTTTACTTCTCAGATCTGTGGAGAAGAGGAATTTATGGTCAAAGAAGAACAAGAGAATATTATGAAATTCAAAATGGATAATTTTGATTACATTAGATCAAAAAGTTTTTGCACAAACAAACCCAATGTAGCCAAGATTATGAGGGAAGCAGAAAGCGGGGAATTTTATTTTATTTTATTTTTTGCTGAGGCAATTGGGGATTAAGTGACTTGCCCAGGATCACACAGGTAGGAAGTATTAAGTGTCTGAACTCAGGCACTCCTGACTTCAGGGCTGGTGCTTTATCCACTGTGCCACCCCTGGGGGAAAAATTTACATCCAGTTTCTAATAAAGGTCTCATTTCTAAAATATAGAAAGAATTGGCATAAATTTATAAGAATACAAACCATTCCCCAAAGGATACGAATAGACAATTTTCAGATGAAAAAAATTAAAGCCATTTCTAGTCATGAAAAAATGATTATATCACTATTGATTAGAGAAATACAAATTGAGACAACTTTAAGGCACCACTGTACACCTTTCAGATGGACTAAGATGACAGGAAAAGATAATGATTAATACTGGAAGGGATATGGGAAAACTGGCATACTCATGCATTGTTAGTGGAGTTGTGAGCTGATCCAGCCAATCTGACAATTTGTAATTATATCTTCAGGGCTATAAAACTACACATAATATCCTTTGATCCAGCAGTGTCTCCACTGGTTCTATATCTCAGATCATAAAAAAAGGAAAAAGGGCTCACATATGTAAAAATGTTTGTAGCAGCCCTTTTTGTAGTGGCAAGGAACTGGAAACTGAGCAGATGCTCATCAGTTGAGGAATGGCTGAATAAGCTATGGTATATGAATATAATGGAATGTTATTGTTCTATAAGAAATGGTGAGCAGCTGTAAGAAATGACCAACAGGATGATTTCAGAGAGGCCTGGAGAGACTTGCATGAACTGATGCTGAGTGAGATGAACAGAACCAGGAGATCGTTGTACACGGCAACAACAGTACTATATGAGGATCAGTTCTAATGGACATGACTCTCTTCAACAATGAAATGCTTCAAACCAATTACAATTGTTCAGTGAAGAAGGCCATATACACCCAGAGAGAGGGATGTGAAATGTGGACCACAACATAACATTTTCATGTTCTCTATTGATGTTTGCTTGCATTGCATTTCCTTTATCAGATTATTCTCTCTTACAGATACGATTTCTCCTGAACAAAAAAATGATGTGTGGCAATAACTATACATATATTCGTCTTAAGTATTCTAACATAATTATCATGTAGTGGATATCCTGCTATCTAGGGGAGGGGTGGGGAGTAGGGGGAAAAATTTGTAACAGAAAGCTTTGTAAGGGTTAATGTTTAGTAATTACCCATACATATGTTTTGCAAATAAAAAGTATTAATAATAATAAAAAAAGAAATGGTGAGCAGGCTGATTTCAGAGAAGCCTTACATGAACTGATGTTAAGTGAAGTGAGCAGAATCAAGAGAACATTGTATATAGTAACAATAAGATTATGTGATGATCAACTGTGATGGACTTGGCTCTTTTCAACAATGAGGTGATTCAAGGCAATTCTAATAGACTTATGATGGAAAATGCCATCCACATCCAGAGAGAGAACTATGGAAACTGAATGTGGATTAAAGCATAGTATTTTCACCTTTGTTGTTGTTTGTCTGTTTGCTTGTTTTTTTTTCTTTTGTCATGTTTTTTCCCCTTTTGATCTGATTTTTTTGTGTACAGCATGACAAATATGGAAATATATTTAGAAGAATTGCATGTTTAACCTATAGTGGATTGCTTGCTGTCTTAGGGAAGGGGGAAGGAGGAGAAGAGGGAGAAAAATTGGAAGACAAGGCTTTGCAAAGGTGAATGTTGAAAACTATCTTTTCATGTATTTGGAAAAATAAAATACTATTAAAACAATAAATATATTAATTATAAAATACATAATAAATAAAATAATAAAATAAAGTAGAATTATTTTGGAATGACTGATTTTTGCAAACACAAAGAAACGATTTCTTCTTTCCTCTTATTACATAGCATTTACTCACAGTAGTTTTTTCCCCCTAGTAGTAATGATGGATTTCCATGGATCCATCCACATTCTTTTGCCCATTTCACTTGTGGCCAAAGTCATGTGTTTACAAGACTGCTGGTCAGGGTAAGGAATCAAATCTGTGGTCACAGAGCTGAGTAAAGCTATACCAGGACCACACAGGAATAAAACCTTAGAGCAACCATGCTAATGAGGCTAACCAAGTGGGCTTACCAGACAACAGGGATAGCATGGAAGTTTACTAAGCAACCAATTCTCCACTCTCTATAGAAAGCCAAGCCATTCTTCCAATCCAATAGGGGTTTTAAGTTGTATGAGAGAGGTTTATAAACCTTATAAATTCTCATAGGGAACTTGGAGGTAAGTAGGGCTAGGGTAGCCATTGTTTTTGTTTGCTGGGGGGAAAAGGGGAGGTGGTGTGAGGAAAAACAGAATTTTGGCTTTCGTGTTCAGGGTAACAGAAATTTGTTTAGGTAGTGGAAACTACAAATCTTCCTCTCCTTGCTGTACAATAGGACTAGTGAGGTACATGACCCCTCCCTACCTCCTCTCTCTTCATCCTATGGTACTCAACTCTATGGAATTTCAATCCCCTTACTCAACTCCCCCAGGGGGTTAGTAAATTAAAAGAATAATGAAGAGAGTGTGTTAAGAGATTGATAGGGAGAGAGTGGGATGCTTCACACATGGGAAGCACTGATAGGTATAAGAGACACATCTCCCAGACACAGAGGCAAAGAATGCTGAACTATGATAACTCTTCTCTCATCCTAATTTCCCTATTACTATCAAAGACACTAGTCTCTTCCCAATTACCCTGACTAGAAGTATAGGTTTTATCCCTGACTACTCACTCTTTCTCATCTGTTCCTTTCCTCTGTCTTTTTTCAATTCTATCACTTCTGCCTTCAAAGCATCTCTCCTATATAGCCCCTACTCTCCTTTGACATTGTCATTATCCTGGTGACCCTTATCATTGCATGATTGGACCATTACAATAGTCTGTTGGAGGATCTTCTGCCTCGTCTTCCCAAATTCAGTTAATGAAGTGATTTTACTAAAGTCCAACTCTGACCATATCATCTCTCTCTTCATTAAGCTTCAGTACCCCCCCCCATTATTTCCAGGATCAATATAATTGATATGTAATATAATATGAATTCTCTGCTTGGCTTTTAAAGTCCTTCATAACTTAGTCCCTTCCTATTTTTCCAAACTTCTTCCTGTGCTCCCTTTACTTAACTCTAAAAATCTAACAACAGTAATCTCCTTGCTATTCCTCACTCCATATCCCAATTCTATGCATTTTCACTGACTGTCCCCATGCCCAAAATGCTCTCCCTTCTGGTGTCTGCCTCTTGGCTTCTCTGATTTCCTTTAAATCTCAGTTAAAATCCTAACTTCTGCAAGAAGCCTTTCCTGGATCCTTTTAATGCTTGTGCCTTCCTTCTGTGATTACCTCCTATACATATCCTGTTGCTATACAGTTGTTTTCATATTGTCTCCTCCATTTGAATGTGAACTTCTTGAGATCAGGGGCTTTTTGCCTTTCTTTGTATAGCCAGAACTTATTTGCACAGAGTCTGTCACATAATAAATGTTTAGTAACTATTTGTTGACTGACACCCAACAAGAGTTCAACTACTTTTTGCCCGAATTTAAGATCAATCAACCCATTAACAAGCATTTATTCAGCACCTGTTATGTAAATGGTCCCAGTCTTAAGGACCTTAACATTCTTAAGGAAGACAATATGTCTTCCTTATGTGTTTAAGAATAAAGTTTGCAAATTGTTTGTGAAAATATTATATTATATCCCATGGACTCTGATAGTTTGTCTTCTAGTAATAAACCACTTTCATGCTTTTGAGATTTGTGAGCCCAA
The DNA here is from genome assembly GCA_023553655.1 of Myrmecobius fasciatus. Taxonomy (NCBI): domain Eukaryota; kingdom Metazoa; phylum Chordata; class Mammalia; order Dasyuromorphia; family Myrmecobiidae; genus Myrmecobius; species Myrmecobius fasciatus. The sequence continues at coordinate 6,405 of JAJPUD010014493.1, read as the reverse complement.
GTACTCGAAAAAAGAATGCAAGTGGGGGTGGGAGGGTTCAGTTATTAGAAACTAAAATTCAGTTTATATGGGTAAGAGTAACAAACTAGAAAAGTGAGAAGTCCTCCAAATTGTAGCCTTTATGTCCAGTAAGAGCCTCTGACATAAGGATTACATTACTGTACAATGATGGGTCATTGTTGTAGAAAGAATAGAGAGTTCAATATATACACATATATTGGATTTAACATATATTTCTACCATGTTTAACATATATTGAATTACTTGCCATGTGGAAGAGGAGATGGGGGAAGGGGGGGAAATTGGAACACAAGGTTCTTCAGGGGTTAATGTTGAAGAATTATCAATATCCATATCCATATTTGGATATGTTTTGAAAAATAAAAAGTTTTAACTTAAAAAAAGAAAAAAGAATAGAAAGTTCTCAAATATTCAATATAAATCAAAGCACCAAAAAACTTAATACACACACACACTCACTTTGGGGCGCAAACACACTTTTAATTTCATATCTTCTCTTTAAATGAATCCTAAATGTAACTGCTAACATTCTGTTTCCTTATTTGTAAGGTAAAGGAGTTGGACTAGATGAGGTTCCTTCTTTCTATATTCTCATTCTATGAACTTTAAGGGCAAGACCCCTAAGTTTGACTCCTAACATTAAATAAGCTTTTGGGCTATTCTAGAACCTTGAAGGTAACAAAATTACATTTCTTTTGAATTATCCAAATAATTATTAGTCTTTTTACCAATAAGCTCTTCCTGCCATTAGTATGAGTTGTGTTCATCTGTACTTATGTGTAGATATAGTTAAAATACATATCACCCGTGGGGGAAAAAGATTAAAAATCCAATTTCCCACAATCTCTTAGTGTGATACAGGTTTTGATTGCATGATTAATTTTATCAACAGCCTTCTTGTCATTAAAAAGTAATATTTGTGAGTCCAATGTCGAAAAAATTGAAATAACACTCAGAACAATATCTCAACTCAGTTCTGATCTCAACAAGAAAGATTTCCCACTTTTGCAATTTAGAGTCTTTTTCTCCAGAGGCAAGGCCCTTTGAGACAATTCTTCTACCTCCTGGAAGCCAGCTGGGCTTCTCTGAAGGAATCAGAGAAGAATGTCTTAGCACTGGGGGGGAAGGAGAAAGGGGAGAAGAGTTTGTGTGGCCTAAAAAATCTGGCAAAACTTTGTCACACAGAACTACATCCCAGTGATTCTCTGTGTTGTTCACTGACAGCTACCTGGACCTACGTGAAAAGGATATTCCGAGGTCTGGAAAACCCTGAGGAGGTTCAAATGACAGCTCTCTCCCATCCAACCAGAGGGCCATAATTCTGAAACCTTGTACACCCCTGACATGCTTCCCTAGGAATTGATGGCCTGCCATCTGGGACTAGGGCCAGGACTAGGCAACTGTGAGTCCTCAAAGGCCACACATACAGTGTACCAAAGGCTCCTGGGAGTCAATAACTTCCCTTGCCAAATCTAGGTGCATATAAATTTATGTGAATTTTCTAGGGGTTGGGGAGGAGGAGATGAATGCAGCCATATTTATTGCCTGCTGGGCTTGACAAATGGAGAAGGTGGTTGGTAGAATGAGCTCACTGGGAAAGAAAACAGAAATACGGAGCTGGTCATAGAACCCTTAGAAAAGAAAGGCATTTTGTTTTCATTGCCATTTTTAAGCTAGAGGGAAGGGGAGCAGGGAGGAGAGATCTCTCTAGCTAAAGGTCATAGATGATAGATTTAGAACTGGGAGATTCCTTACCAATCACTGGACCTCAGTTTTCTCATCTGAAAAATATCTAAGGCCTTTCCATTAGTCTGTAAACACTGTTCCAGAAAAATATGAGTTATTTGAGGTGTTTCATTTTTGTATTTATATTCCCAGTGCCTTGCATACAGCAAGTGATTAATAAGTGTTGTATTGACCAAAACTCTAAATCCTATGATTATTCGTTAAGTGATTCATAATGAGAATTGGAAAAGCCTCTCTGGGTTTTTTGGACCTATCCTTTCTCACTGCAGTTTTCTCTGGTTCTATCTCTAGTTCCCCTGCCTAAAAGCTCCCTTACTTTTCTGGAATACTCTATAGTTGAATCTTGAAAAAATAAGGGGGTACATCACTGTCTAGTTACTAGTATCTCCTTACTTGTGGCTTCAGGAATAGGAAGCCAAAATATTCCTGAGGAAGAACTAGACATTCCCTATAAAATAGGGATTTTTAATCTTTTTCTCATGGACCCTTTTGGCAATCTAATGAAACCTACACTCTGACTCTCATGGATTGGCCAACAAAAGGTTCCAGAACAAGACCTCTTGATCTTTGTTTTGGCCCTGACTGGCCAAAAGTGAGTTGTAAATAACAACTGTTGCTGTTTTGGCCAGAAACTCTAAGAGTCTTCCTCTCTTAGATTCATTCCTTTTTTCTGGGGGAGAGGGGAATAACTAGTAAAAAAAAAAAGTCATTCTTTGCTTCATTTCTTTTTTTCACTGAATGAATCCTAAAGAGATTTGTTTTTTGTAAAGGTCTCTTAGTCCCAACGCAGCTACAATACACTGTGATATTGGGACTGGACAAAGGGCTACAGTAGCTAGAAGTTCTATGTCCCTTAATTAGGAAAATTTCTAATATTTAGGCAGAGGTTGGACTCTCTACCTTAATTCATATTTATATCGATTTCTAATTTTTTGTCCTCTTTTGTAGCTAAGCAAAAAGTCAGATTACAAATGCTTGGCTAACAAATCATAAGATTTTATTATAATTTCCATTGATAGGCACTGGAAAGTAAAGTTGGGAAAGGAGCAAATTTTTCCTAGAATTTCTTAGAATTCATTCAATCCTTGTGTAGATGGGTAGATCTGGTAACATTTGCTGAGTCCTCTGCTCCGAAAAGCTCTTCTTGACATTTCCCTTCTTTGCCATAGCTCAGTCATAAATCTATAGTATATGTTCCTAAAAAGCTCCTCATATATACAAGGATGCACAATAAATGGAGTTAGGATTGCAGGAATCCAGCAGTAGCGAGAGAATCATTCTGCTGTAATTTGCTCTAGACAGACCATATCTAGAGAATCATGTTCAATTCTAGAGACCAAATTCTAAGAACATGGTTAAGATGGAAAGCATACAGAGGGGAATCATCAGAAAAGTAAGGGCCTTCAAAGGATGCCCCCTGAAGACTGGCTGAAAAAAATATGAAGATATTTAGCCTGGAGCAGTGAATACTTTGGGAAACAAGGTAGCTATTTGCAAGCATTTAAAGGGCTGTCATGTATCATGATATATCACAAGGAATAGATTTATTCTGCTTAGCCCTAGAAGGAAGAGCTAGGAGCAATGAGTGGAAGGCATATTTGGAGACAGGCATATTTGGACTTGATATAAAGATAAACCTTTTAAAAAATTAAGTTCCAAAGTGGAATAGGCTGCTTTAGAAGGCAACAGTTTTTTAGCTCATATCAACTCTCAAGAATTAATTGTTAAATTATCATTGTTAAATTTTCATTATAAGCATTTTCACTTCATAAGTCAGCAAATGCTACAAATAAAGGCTTGATTTATTATTTTGTTGATTTCTAGACTTAAGAAAGTGATGGAGAAAACATGATTGATATAAATTAAATATAAACAATTCTGGATACTTCTTATTTTTTCATAGAGTTGTTTGTTAAACATTTACCACTGTACTCTTTCCCCCTTAATTTAAAGTATTCAAGCAAAAGTTGGGTGACCACTTAGAGTAGGTAATAAAGGAAATTTATGTTCAGATTAAACTGGAAAACCACTTAGGTCCCTTCCAAAGCACCTCATCATGACCAGTTAATAGTGGTTGGTGTTAGAATTTGAACTCAGATCTTCTACCTCCATGGCTGATTTTCCCCCCACTATACCATACTGTCTCTCATGACTCCTTTTTCCTCTTTGGGGCACTCTTTCCCAATCTACTCAGGACTCTGAGTCTCACTTGAGTGGCAGTTTAATTTATAGCTCAAAGAGCAAACATTCATTAAATGCCTACTGTGTGTAAGGTATCACAGTAGACACCTGGACAGGAAGCAAAGATAAACATGACCTCACCTCACCTTCAAGCAGCAAATTATACCATTTAATGAGGGAAGTTTGACTAGAATGCTTATAACTTGTGCTTACAATTTCTGCTTGAAGGTTTCATGACCTGTTTTAGGCACAGCTTAATTCAGAGTGAGTTCTGCGAAGTCAGCTTGGGGAAATGTTACATTTTACAAAGGGAGAATTTAATGCATAAAACCTGGTGGATTATAATTTTTAAAAGAATTCATATTTGTAATAATGCATTAAGTTTTTACAAAGTGCTTCACCCACAACAATTCTGAGAGATGGGTAACTGCCTATGTGATTATCTGCATTGTACAGAAGAGAAAACTATTGGTTCAGAGAGAGATCATTTGATCGCTGTCACACAGATAAAAGAGGTAGAAATTAATATAAGAACACTAATCACTTGGATCCAAAACAAGTGAGGAAATTTTGTATCAATAAGGATATTAGGAGGATGCTCTAGAATTTCCCTTAATCCTTGAGTAGGTAGGTACAAATGGTGACATCTGCCAAGTCCCCTTATCTGAGATGTCAGGATGGTGGATGGCCCTTCTTGATATCTCCCCTTTCTGCTATGTTTCAGCAGGCTTCAGTTATTTTCTTGGGGCGCTGATGGATTTTTCACTGAGCCATCTTGTTCAGTGCCACAGCCCCCAAACCCCAATGCTCCCAGGGCCCAAAACATACTTGAAGCCTTTGAAATGGTTTTATTCTGTACCAAACTGACCAACTTAGAAAGAGATTTAATGCCCAGCCTTGTCTTCATCACAAGATTCTATTAGAAGAGAGCGCTGAATTTAGGTCTTTAGCTCTCATCTTTAGCTTTCATCCTTGTGGTCTGAGTTTCTTCATCTATTAAATTAGGGTGTTAGAATAGAGTATCTCCTTTCTCAGCTACACCTCTATAATGTTTTAGAAAGTCATTAAATGTCTAGAAGAAAAGTATAAGATTAGGTAAAGAAAATAAGATATTCTACTAGATCAAGTTTCTAGTCTCTCAAAGATAGAAGAGTTGGGGGATAGGTGAGCATGTGGGTACCCACCTCTGATCTCTCAGGAAGATAGATGCCCTTTCCATCTTTCCTACCTAGACTAGTAGCTCATGTAGTCTGCTTGCCTCTACCCATTCCTTCTTCCTCAAACCATACTTCTATCTTGGTTTTTGTCTGTGTTTTGACATTGTTTACTCTTAAACTGATAGAATCCCTACCAACGGTTTCCTTAGATAGACTTGTACATAATAGTGTCCTGAATATTCTCATTAAAGCTATCCTGCAAATTTCTTCATTGTTTTGAATGCATCAAATCTTCTCTGTCCCTTAAAAGTAGTGGATTGGTAACACAACCAGCTCTTGATTATACAGTGGCCAATTATCTAGTTTGTGGATTATCAAGGCTTCTCCTCCTTCTCCCCACATCCTGTCAGCCTTTTAGTTATTTCATTGCTCATTAGCACTCCTGCCTGAAAGGAAAAAGGGGAGGAAAAGTGGGGAGGGAGGAAGGGGGAGGGTGCCTAACCAGAGAAAGGAAGTGAAACTCCCAATCAGTTATTAGTTCCTTAGCAACTCTGGCTATAAATTTGGTAGAAGAAATTGAAAGAAAAAAAGGAGTTTGGGAGTCTCTGTAGATTTCAATTATCCACGTTGTCCCCTTTCCCAGCTGCCTTTAATTGAGGCAATGGCAAAAGCTTATATTTGGCATGCTGCAAGCCAAACCCTTTCCCTTTAAAATGATAAATTAATTTGGTGTCCAAGAGTTCAAAATGATCCTATTTTTATTTGTCCCCAGTCCAAGGTATCCTATCCCTTATTCAGATAATTATTCTTGAGAATAGATGATACTCTTTGATCCAGCAGTATCATTACTGGGTTTGTATCCCAAAGAGATCATAAAAGAAAGAAAAGGACCTACATGTGCAAAAATGTCTGTAGCAGCTTTTTTTGTGATGGCAAGGAATTGGAAATTGAATGGATGCCGATTAGTTTGGGAATGGCTGAATAAGGTGTGGTATATGTATGTACTAGAATACTATTGTTCTAGAAGAAATGATGAGCAGGCTGATTTAGAAAAGCCAGGACTTACATGAACTGATGTTGAGAGAAGCGAGCAGAACCTGGAGAACACTGCACACAGTAATAGCAAAATAGTGTGATGATAAGCTTTGATAGATTTAGCTCTTCTGAGAAATACAGTGATCCAAGACAAATTTCTTTTTTTTTAATTTTATTTTATTTGCAAAACATATGTAAGTAATTTTTCAACATTAACCCTTACATAGCTTTCTGTTACAGATTTTTCCCCCCAACTCCCCACCCG